>JAECUM010031591.1:0-21675 GCA_016617855.1 Megalonaias nervosa | reverse complement strand
CTCTCTCTCTCTCACTTGACCATGACATGTCCTGGTGTAAATTTATAAAAATATTTAATTACATGAAGTGTTGCTAGGAAGAATAAGACATGCAAAATAAATAAATGTACAAGAATAAGAAATGTTCGCTTTGTCTGTGTGTTGATCGTTCTTGTCTTAATGTCTATTTAACTCATTTGACATAGTGGCCGTACAAGGAACAGAGACGGCTTTAAACTTACAGTACTGGAAAATATTTAATGTTGACTTAAAATATTATGGTTTGTGATAGTGAAGTGCTACTGTAATCAGATTAACGCGTGCCACAGCGTGTTACAATCACAAGTAGCCGAGTAACGCGCTACCTTTAACTCGTTAACATAGTGACAGTACAAGGACGGTTTCTATATATAATGTAATATCTGTTCGTTAATCTGTGATTAGAATTTTTCCCCTTTATTTCTATTGCATTTTCCTATTGTGTTTTTATATAATGTTTAAATGTTTAAATACTGAGCAACACAATTTGTACAGTTTCAAACTTCTCGGTAATGAACCAATACATGAAAGAGATAATTATCCAATTAATTGTATCCTGGTATTCACACCTCAGGATAGCCATAATTTAATATAAAATGATTAACGGGATGTGGCCGTCAAATTAGTCGACATTTTGTATAGCATTAGGCGTACTTTAGTGTGAAATCAATAAGTGCTTGCGGTGTTGGTGAACGCTCCAGTGCACGCAACGCTTAAATGACAAGATGACCGCATACAGGACCATCCAGCTGAGTTTGTACAAGCGTAAAGCAATAGTTGGTTACCCGCTTGTATAAATAAATAACTTCAACTGGCGGTGCAAGTCGATACGAGTAGAGAAACAAACGATGTTGAGGTGTCACCACATATGCAACCCAGTTAGTGTCAGCTCCATTTGTCAAATCCAGGTTGACGATGCCGGTTTCCCATGTACGTAGCACCATCGATGTAAGTTCATTTCGCATAAAAACACCACGAAAATGTTTGATTTTTGCCATCGCGAGTAAATCAAGACTGGTCAATAGACACGTCAACGAGGCGATCTTCTACGATCGGTAATCGAAGACCGTTGCCAGAGGGTATTCGACGGCTCGTTCATGGCACTCGAAGGCCTTTTCTTCTGATATGACCACGAGAGGCTCCGCCTGCGTCTGCCTTTTGTAGTGCCATTCCTGATGCAGTCTTGACAGCTCCTAAGACTGAAGTTTTTGAGACCGCTAAAGCCGCTGTCGCCAACAATGCTGGAGTCGCTGCAAGGAACGGAAATACTCCACCTGTCATTTTGCATTTGTGTCACCTGTGACTAGGATAATTTTAATACTGAGGTATTATTGTGTTTGGCCGCATTAAGCTGAGCGAACTGTGTTTGGGTCAACAATACGGGGACATTTCCAGTTAAATTTGCCGGAGAAAATTTCAGTGTGACCACACAATTGCTTTTTATTGCGTTTCTTTAAAAAAAAAATCCAAATGATTCTCACTATGGCCGATCTTCACTTCGTGATAGGACATTACCATTATAATACGTAACAAGAATAATTATAAATGCTACGAATTTTCCACGGATGCATCGATGAATTTCGTTCGATCACCAGCACCCACCAACAACAATGTTTGTCGGAAAATATCACAGCATAGCATTTGTAATTATTGTTACGTGTATAGGCTCGTACAAAAGTAACAAAAAAAAAGAGTGAAGCCAACAAGCTTCATAAAATTTAACAAAAATAATTTATTTCACTAGAAAACAAAGTAAAAATATGAAAAAGGACTTTCGGTTTGTAAATATAACCCAAAAATTAATCTTAGAATTTAAAATATAAGTCCCATCACTAAACAGTTCTAATTGAATCCAAGTTAGAATCTCGATGAAGTTCCAAGATGGAAGGCGATGACGTCCTCTTTAACCTGTTTTGGGCTGATGTGTCAACAGTTCCTTGTTGAGTCACCAAGAATATAATTCCGGATTTAGAATTCCGAATAATTTTTAGTAAATGTCTTTGTCCAAGAATTTCGATGAAGAAGAGTATTTTCCAGGGAGAATAAATTATTTTAAATACGAAACTCAATTCAAATGGCAACAACAGGAATACCTTTCAGCCTCAAGGTATTATTTACAACTGACTCAGAAACACTGAAACTGAGAATTTAACCCCAACTAAAACCGCAATTTCAGACCCGCGTGATGGGTCACGTGGTCACTTACTACAAGTCAATTATCACATAGGCTACTGTAGCCTTAGCTAAGAATCAATCATTCCCACACTGGAAATGAATTTAAAAATAAAACGTTGTTTATTCAGACTAACACGTAGGCGAAGTATGACCTTGATTACTACCAATGATTTTCACTCAGTGTTTACCAAATTTTGAACAAAGGCCAACTAAAAATACAATGAAGCAATACTTTTGCGTTCTAATCAGGCTAAAAGAACTGAACTGAATTTACTGGGAAAAATGTCAAATTCAGTAAAAAAAAATTGTCATTACAATAAAATGTAATGAAACAAAAATAAAATAAAAAGAAATTTAAAACTAACACACAAGTAATTTAATTACATATACGTAACATTATAACCAGCCTCACCTACCCGTGCATGAAAATGCATGTCGACAACGGATTGCGTGAACAACTCCAGGTATTCCAGTGAAAAGTAATAAATCGGCTGTAGTGTCATGAATCACGTTGGCAGATTAGCAAACCAATGTCAATGTTTTGTTGCCGGCCCATGCACGTACAGTATGATTAATTTCAAAGTTAAGCCGAATTTCTTCAGGAGGTTCTTGATGACCGTTTAACAGCAAAAGAAACCTCAGCCACTTCTAAGTAGTCAAATATCATTTTACTCTGTGTTTGGCCATTGTCTTGATTTGTAAGCTGAAACGCCACAAACATGTTTTGGTGCAGTAAGACCATGTTGGGTACTTATTTGCCAAGTAAATTGTCCCACACTAGCAGTTGGTAGGTGTGCGTCTGTGCTATGTACGAGAAACCACAGCGTTGAAGCGGTTCCAGATTACGTAAATGATAACAAACGTGATTCTGTAGAAAGTAAAGGGGATATCATAAGCATCCATAATAATGTTTCTAATACAATGCTACCATCCGCAGCAGCTGCACCACGCCAAATTGCATCGTTGGAGTTATTTTTGCGGGTTAATGTGAAATTTGTTTGTCCTGAAATAGCCATGCGAACGCCTCTGCGAAATCCAAATATGTGACTGAGAGGAACTGCGCACGAAAATCGTAATGAAGTTTCACGAAGTTGTATTTTGCGCTGAGCAAATCCACTATTAAAAGCGCCGTTAACGCCTACAACTACAGCTTGTACATCTACATCAGCTTTGCCCGCAACGTTTCTATGTCGCCTAATTGAGTGCTGTTAAAAATCCGCATTATCATATGCATCCTTGATAAACATCATTGTTGGATCAGATGTTCTCGTGTAATCATTTCTCTATCTGGCAAATCCAATAATTGTTGTAGCCACGTCAGCGTTGTCCAAAATTGATTATATTTCCTTTCCAGCTATGGAATAACGTGCACTGTTAAACAACACCATGATGCCATTGTTAACAAATCCAGCTGTGGTATTGGCAGGATAATAAGTACCGCCAGCGTCATTCTTTACCAGTTTTTCCTCAACTTCCATGAATGCCTCCCATGGAAGGAGAAACCTAGATGAGTCATGCACTTTAAATATGAATAATACTGAAAAATCTCGTTTGCTTCGATCCCCTATCCCATAATGAGACGTTAGTTCTACTTATACATTATTGATTTTGTCACTCAACGCTTTTGGAAAATGTTCAAGAACATGGTAACACAACTGTCTTCAACCGATGACAGGATCACTTACATCCGATCCCAGATTAACCATCGTAAAACCGTATTCAAAAACAGTTGAGTTTTACCTCATCCAAACAGAGCCAATGATCAGCGTACGAACTGAGTTTGGGAACACGGTAACATCACCATGCTTGGACGATTTCGGTGTTGCTTGTGCAGAAAAATCAATTACGAAAAAGTCTTTGTTTTTACCAAAAACAATCTTCGAATTTTGTTTTACGTTATGCCATTGAATAATGCAGTATTAGTAATAAGATCATGTCTTCATACTGTGTGTGCGAACACACGTATCGCAAGTACAGCTTGAGTTCAAACACGTAATGGACGAGCAGCGATTACTAGAACTTGAGCTCGATGTAGTGCAAAGAAGATTACTTTTATTTAAAAAGAAGTCGGCGGCGGTGATATCGTGGCTGCCTTAACAAAGTTAGCAGGGACACCATGGAGTAAATATCTAGATGAAAAACACCTTCCTGAATACAATTACTGTTGCCTGGTACAGGGCTAGATATAGGACTCGATTCTAATAAGCAACCAAAGTCTGGTGAAGCACCTATCAACCGCGTTGAAACTGCGTGTTACCGACCTGACCTTGCTTGTATGGCATCCAATGATATCCGTTCGCTTCAACACGCAAACGTGGATCTCTTCCATGACTTAAAAACGATTGATCTAAAACTGTGAGAACGAATCAGAAGACGGGTCGTTAAAGGAGGTATGAAAGCCAAGATTGCACTTGGAGGTTTTGCCTCAATATGACAAACGTCCACTCATCAAAAACAAATTAATATTAGTACAACCAATGGATACAAAGAGCCGAACATTATCAACATATACTGCAGACCGCGTGGGTACTGGAGAGGTGAAGCCGCCGTGGAACATTTAGCCAGTGCGGAAAGGGTCACTCATGGGATTGCTAGAACATGGTTGACCAAACAAGCATACCAGTACCAAGAAAGATTTCACGTGATTGGTTTAATGTCCAAATACCTTATGAGGTCCACCAGACAGATTTTTTCTCTTCCACATGATCGTGTCCGTGATCGGCAAGGTAAATTACGCATATGCAAGTACGCGCTAACCATTGGTGATGTGGTCAACAGATTCAAAGAAGCGGAGCCGTTGACATCAAAAGATTGTTTAAGTGTCGTAGATGTACTCGAGCGTATTTATGCACGCGGACCGTTAACATGGTTACAATTGTTACAAGTGGAACCTGGTAAATCTGTGGCTGTGACTTCGACCAAACACATATTCGGACATGTCAATGTGCATAGGAGACATGTATTTTTGGCATTTATATGCTCCTGGAGTGCTAGAAGGTGGACGACATCGTGCTACTAACCCGTTTATGGTCCGTGGATGTATTCACGATTTCGGAACGGATTGATACTCCGCGACAACGAACACGTTACTGATTGGGAGCATCACCTTGTGGGCCAAAGCCTCACAGTCGTGCATTTGTGCAAGACAAATTGAAACTCGTTCCAGCAAATACGGAACTGCCACCAGGATTTGTAATTTGACAAGTTAACCACTATCAATCGGAAATTGGTTTCAAATACCGCTATGACCAACCATGTAAGTGGTGAAGCCATCGGGGAATATCCATTGATTTGTATCAAATGGTGACAAACTCACCTTAGTGCATCATATTATAACCGTGCGATGTTTCTGACACCGTATCATATTCGCCGTGAATGTGAACTCAAGAGGGTCTCAAAGGCACTCCAGGTTCAGTTCGTGTTTGAGATCATTCTTCACAATCACCTGTGGAACATCTTTAGCTTTTTTAGTGTTTTTGGAGCCAAGACCGTTCTGTGAGCCAACCAAAGTCGAGTACATTTTGGGTCGCCGTTCCATATATTCTTCGATTAGTTTACAAGAGCATTCGTCTTTGAACTTACCAACAACTTTTTTATTGGCATTACTAAACAAGGGATGTTCTTTCGGATACTGCCTGGTATCGAATTCGTTGACTAAACATGGTTATGCCATGTCCGCGTACACATCATCGGTGGTGATATTCATCAGCAACTAGTCAGTGTCAGTGTACACCATCTTGACTCAATCCTGATCAAACGGTGTGATCTAGTCATAGTAGAACTCATTTATGAGCAGCTTCGACAAGTCCAACACGGACAAACCAACAAAGATCGGTTTTGTCAGCGTTAATTTTGATTTTTCTTTACTGTGAAGGGCAACAAGTCCGCAATCAAATTTTTTTCTGGATTCAAAGGCCGCTTCAGCGATGAGCCTTCGAAGTTTGTCTTGTTCATTATCACGGACAAGGTCTCCGCGGATTCGTTTGCGTTGATTCTCCATGATTTTCCCAAACATGTCATTGTTCACGAGCTTGAAAAAGTCCTTTTCAAAGTCGTTTTGACGTTAGTTCTCAGATCCGTATTCATCTGAATGTACGGCATCATCCAAGCTTGCTGACGAAATCCAAGCTCTCGATGGATTTTGGTTACACGCATACCCAATCTCAAGTATAACTGCACATTTCGCACGTGTAAGACATAATTGTGTTTGGTCCTAAGACTTGGTACCAGTTTGGTGCATTTCAATATATTTGCTTCCGGACTCATCGATAACTGTGCACTGATTCGGGGATAACCATGTACCGGGCGCCGACAAGACTTTTGATGCCAGCGAATAATCGTTGTGTGCGTAACGTAAATGCTCAGGATACCCCAGATCAACTTCAAAGAAGTTTCCGTGGTCACTGTTGAAGTTATTATTATGCACGTGCTTTTGTAGGTAAATGTGCTCAGCATCGATGCACTGAAATCCACCAACCGGAAGTGGTTGCATCTTTGCCCATCCTATATGACTCTACTGCCTTAAAATAAGTAATAGAAAAGAGTGAGAAGCAACAAGCGTTGTAAAATTCAACAAATAATGTATTTCCCTAAAATGCAAAGAGAAAAAGTAATAAAAGGAATTTACGGTATTGTGAATTAGATCCCAACTAATCCTAGAACTACAGACACAAGTCCTAGCAATTAAAGTCCTGGATAAATTTAGCAGAAATCCAAATTAAATCCAGCGCTGAATATGTTGTTATGCTTGTAGTGGCCTGTATCTTGGTGTTGTACCAACAGTCTTTTGTTGAATCACAGTAATATAATTCCAGGTTTGAATTCTCTATAAATTCCAGTGAATGTTCTGTCCAAGAATATTTTTATGAAGGCTCTGTATTTCCAGAGAAAAATCCATTGAATCGAATAAATAAAAAAACTAACTAATGAACAATGCAAATTAAATATACCTAACAATCCATAAAGGTTAATTTTGTCTAGATACATGATGTAACTGTTGGGGTCAGCCGGGTCATACCCGTCCACGTTTGGGTTGTTGGCACGGGCGTATCTGTGACTTGACATTGATGTTCCTCCACGAAGTGATAGCTTGATAAACAGATGCTGATCAATGTCAGTGAACAATTCCAGATTGATTTGGGTTTTGAACAACACTGCAACCCATACCCGGTGATGAGAAGTGATGCGCCTAATCAAGCTTACACACGTGCATGGCAGTATCAAAAAATTTCTCAAACACGTCAGCAAGCAACAACACAATAGTACGCAGATGTAGATAGTGATAGTCGCCAACACTCAAATGCTGACCAAACTTTCTTTGCATGTTTGTAATCTTCTTCTGAAATACATTCACGTCACACGATGAATAAAAAGCTTCGATCTGTGGCAAGTGAGTTTCAGCAAACTTGTTCCAGTCACTCATGTACTTGTATAGATCAACGCCTTTTCCCTTAGCAGATCTGCGTTTGAGGTGCTTGCACTCCGTAGACAGTATCGGCGAGTGAATCCAAAGTTCTCCACCATCGGAATGTTCACTAACTTGTCCAAGGACGAATTAAAAACTGTAATGAACCGATGGACTGCAATTGTCCTAGCCAAAACGTCTTGTTTTTGTCCATGTTGCTGGGGATCACGCTTACTGGTGAGCCTGATGTCCGGGCTACTGCTTGCATTATTAAGTGGCCATCATATCCACGCTAGTTTTGTTGGGGAAAATTCTCATCTGCAAATTACACGCGTTGTGTGTAGCACCTCAGTACGCACTTGTGATGTGACAGTGATCACTAACTTTTTCATCAGTGGAAGCGAAATATTTGTCAGAAATCCAGCAATGAGTGGCTTTGGAAAACTCACAAATGTTATCATCTGTCACAATTATGACTGCTGGGGAATAGTGCTGATGTCGAATCCATTCTGCCGCAACATCGAACAATTTAAGAAACATCTCAACTGTGTCTAGTGCACTAGCGCTCTGGGCACGATAAAGGACTGGTTGCTCTGTTTTTCCATCTCATCGAGCTATTACATAACAGAACCCGCATGAGATTTGTTCAGCGATTTACACAGTTCGATTAATATCAGATGCATTTGTGTCTTTGATAGCAGAGTTGGGCGTGTCTACAACTGAAACATTTTGGCATTCAAAATCTGCGTATATAGGGTTCGACACTAACTTTTTTAAGAAGGAATCCCGCAGGACTTCCTGCTTTTGAAAACTGGTGGTCCTTCTGACTGATAGAAGGTCCTTCTCGTTTATGGTTATACTTACTGCAAAAATGTGTAATCTATACAATAAAATAAAACACTCATACACGGATGTTATTTTATTAGTTTGCATTAAATTCAATAACAGTTTATATGCTTTAATTTTTTTAATACTGACGAATCTTGTGTGTGGTATTTATTAACAAGCATAATCATCATCATCACCAGCAGCATCAACATCACTGACACACCATCCGTTCCAACTGCAACAATCTTTTTCATCCATTCATTCTCAGAAAATTCTCTGACATAAGGCACACTGTAGCACGACTGATGGTTCCATTGTCTACCTTGGGTACATTTTCTATACCAATAAAGTGAGTTTAAACCTAAGAAGAAATACTAAATTATTGAATTAACAATATTAAATAAACTAGAAGGGATCTATTGTTAAATTGATGGTTTAAAAGTTTATAATATAATGGAATGGATCTAAATTTAGGTTTCTGGCTTAATTGTTTAAAATTCTGGTTTAATAGTTTAAATTCAATAAAATGAAAGCCAGTAACTTCTACTTTGCACTAAAAAGAAAGCATTAAATTTCTGCCTCTTTCTTAGACGTAGCAGTGGAGCCATCACTGATAACTGACTGGAGGAAATAAATTTCATTCTAACAAATTAAATTTCGATATGGTCCTGTTCTGACCCGACGAGTATCGACAATGGCCCTGATAAATTTCTGACTGCATTTGTCCGTCAGGTAGGTACTGTCTATTTCCAAATCTTGTCCAACTCACATAATTTCACATAGTATATGGGCGTCCACGTTTCGTACACATGTATTTCGTGTTTCTTGTCTTTGGGGGTGGGAAGCAGCGGAGAGACGTGTCAAGAAATCTCCACATTTTTCAGACAAGTGAAACCGCATAACAAAAGTCAGTCGTCTAAACGCTTGATGCACTGATATGATTAACAAAGTAAGTGCCCAAACAACAATTTAAGGTTAGCACAGAAATGACAATGATAATTTGGATTAAATGGCGTATGCATGATCTTTGTTTTGTTTGAACTTAGTTTCACTTTCGATTTTTGCCGTGTTTGACATATTTATAATTAAAAGAAAGATTTATACAATCCTATAACCTGAGATAAATATATTTTATTATCCACAATTTAAAACAGCAGACTTGACGGACCACCCAACTTTAAGAAAGTGATGGTCCTTCTGAAAATCTGGTGGCCTCGAACCAGCGGACCTGCGTTACTGTGAAACCCTGGTATATGATATAACGGACTTTCATCTTTCGTTGCGCTGCAGTAAATTTGACAATGTTTTTATCGGGCTCTGGCATTATTGGTCGCTTCAGATTTTCACTGATACCACCACAGTACAAATCATGACTGGTGAGCAGTTGCTGATTCGAAAATACATATATGCAGCGTCTGCATGGATACTTCTTGCTATGATGCTTACTGTGTCGGTTAAGTAACCGAGCAAGATTCTTAATCAATTTAAATTCTTTCATTTCCTTCAGCAACAACAAATCAATCTGAGTTCCTTGATTCTGCCCAATGTGCAGATATTGCAAGCGGATAAAAGCCTTTGTATTCCGGTATTAAGTGTTTTAAATTTGTTGAGTGTGGCTTTGGTAACCAACACAGGATATTTAATATCACCAAAGTTAAGTTCACCAAGGTGTTGTTGGTATTTTTATGGTAGGTCTTGAAAATCACTAGCCGGATATAACGCTGATAAAATTGCCCATTCAAAACAACGATTGTCAAAATTCTTAACTGACCTTTGTGGAACCCGTTATGTTGTTGTTGTGTAACTGGATCCACGAAACGGTTGATACGGTCTGAGAAGTGCCTCGACTGACGCACGTCTTTCGAGAGTCCATCCCGATCTTGTATTGGTGTATTTCTCCAACGTTTCAAGAATCTTTTCAATGCCTCTGCAATTTCATTGCTGATAACGCTGGTGTAGCAGCGGTTCAAGATTACGCGGCACCACTGTGAATCCACTGTATAGTAGTTTTTAATCCATCCTTGTCACGACTAAGAAGCATAACCAGGTGGGCAGTAAGAACAATGTCTGCTTTAACAAGAGTGTGACCAAAGTTTTGTAATACCGTTACGATTCCAGGAATCATATTTGTTAATAGTTGTCGAGCGTCTTTGTCTGGTTTCTGTGTTGGTGGGTTAACTGCCACGCGAAATTTCAGTTCACCACTAGGCTTTTGAAATTTGGTAAGTTAATGACGCTGTTGGAGACCTCCGTAAAATTTGCTCATAATACTTTCAGAATCGATCGCCTGACTATTGCTCAGCATTTGTATATAAACCACCACAAGCATTTTTCAATACGCAAATGTTTACAACTCAAATATATTTGTCTTTTTTTTTGACAGTATAAAATTACTAGCCAGTGCAAATTCCGTGCTATAGACAATATCACAATGTGTAGCTATTGCTGTAGAGAAAATCAATACACAACCTTTACTAATACAAGTATAGTTACCAGCATTAACACAAGCCTGTCTGCGTACTGATCGATAACAAACACAGTAACACTGCTGCTACAATAAATTTATTGTTGGGCAGTAGTATCAAATGGCTGTTTTGGCCACTTTTTTTTAAAAACCCTTTTGGGCACTGACATCCGTCGTAGACTCTATCCCCATTGACTAGGTCAAGTGTGTGCATATTAAAATTGCTAAATATGCATGGATCGCTTATTGGCTAAGTAAGTCGGGGGGATAGGGGACGTCCATTAACTATGTTAACAATTTTTAGGCAATTTTTTACCCCGCCCTCCTCCCCCTCTTGTCAACAACTGTCAAACTTTCAGTGACCCCCCTAATAAAATTATGTCAAAAAAAAATTACCCCCTCCCCCAAACAAACTAACAATATTTTATACGGCTGGCTTTTATGCTAAAAATAGAATTATGGAAATTAAAAGGTCTAGAAATAAATTTTAATACTTTTTTTTACTTGTTTAACAGATTTCAAAATGACTATAACACTTTGAATTCATGAAAAAATCGAGACTTTATATTCTAGCTTCTATCATCTTCCCATGGGGAAGCCAATTTCATATTTTTTGATTTATTAAATTTATTGTAAAAAATAACATTGTGGACGTCAATTTATCTTGAAACCCCCCCCCCATGTCAACAATTGTCAAACTTCTTCAAACCCCCTCCCCCCCCCCATTTTGTTGACATAATTAATGGACTATCCCATAGAGGCTATGACGGGTGACAGGAACCCAAAGAAGTCAAACCTCTCATTTTCATACTACTTGTTTATATCATGTACAATTTCCACACGTACAATATCCAAAGAATTTCAGAGACAGTACATGAAAATAACATTGAGGTATGCCAACATTCTTTCCATTATGCATGTCGCAAAGGCAAACAACTACATCTTACACCTGTCAATTCGACGTATCTAAGGGTGATGGCGGCATCAAAGAATTTGCTTGGAATTGTTTAGCCACTGGCGAAGACCCATTTAGGTTTCTATGCAGTTATTTCTGTACATATCCACTCTGGATGGTCCGGTTAAAGGCCCGTCCTTCTTGTGGCTGACGTGGCTGAATCAGGACTCACAGTACTAATTCAGTTCCCATATTAAACCAATGCAAACACGATGATATTAAAAATTCAATCACTTTAAATTTCTGAGCGCTCATGGTCAAACCAATATTCATCATTATAGATGAAACCTGGATGTCAGATTCAGTGTAGAGAAAAGGATATGAGCCGCGGCATTTTCTGGACCTACATGTGTTTGAAACATGTGCTTTCAATTCCGCGCGAAAGAGTCAGGTGCTAATTTCAGTAATGAGTGTTCCAAATTCAAAACTGTTGCGGAACTGAAATTCCATTAATAGAACAATGTCTCTATTTTTTTTACAGTTACAACTATGATAAGCTCTCAAAGGATTCTTTTTCCTAAAAAGATAACTGACATTATTAATCAGTCCTGGCGAGCCAAACAATTATATATCCTCTATTTTATGTTCACCCATTTCCAGGCTGGTTCCCATTTTTTCCATACAATTAGTACCGAGTGTCCATCAACACCCAACTCAGGATGGTCTTTCCGGAACATAGAAAGCTTTTTTTAATTTGAATGATTGGTTGGACATCAGGTCGGTTTTGATTCGTACTTGCGAAGGTTCCATAGAAAAAGTCTGAATTTTGTCTTAAAATGTTTGGTACGAGTGGCAGTTTGGTACGAGTGCAGTTTGGTACGAGTGGCAGTTTGAAGAGGCAGATAAAGATACATATTGGCGAAAAACAATTCGAGTGTCAGTTTTGTGAAAAAGTGTTTAATCAGAGTGTAGATTTAATGAAGCACCTTAAGATACATCCCGGACAAAAAACATTCAAATGTGAATTGTGCAATAAAGCATTTAGTCAGAGTGCAAGCCTCAAGAGGCACTCGATGACACATTCTGGAGATAAACCATATAAATGTGAAGTTTGTGATAAAAGCTTCAGTCAGAGTGGAAATTTGACGATGCACATGAGGATACATTCTGGAGAGAAACCATTCAAGTGTGAATTTTGTAATAAAATGTTTCATCAGCGTTCATATTTGAAGACACACAAGAGGATACATACTGGGGAGAAACCATTTGAATGTCACGTTTGTCAAAAAGTGTTCAACCAGAGTACAACTTTGACAAAGCACCTTAGGATACATACTGGAGAAAAACCATACAAATGTGATTTTTGTGGTAAAAAGTTCAATCAGATTGGAAGCTTAAAGAGACATTCGATGACACATTCAGGAGAAAAACCATTTAAGTGTAAAGTTTGTGATCAAGTGTTTAGTCAGGGTGGAAATTTGACGATGCACATGAGGATGCATTATGGAGAGAAACCATTTAAATGTGAAGTTTGTGATAAAAGGTTTTGTCAGAGCACATATCTGAATACGCACAAAAGGATACATACTGGAGAAAAACCATACAAATGTGAAGTATGTGATTTAAGGTTTATTCAGAAAGGATCCCTCGTTTCACATATGAGGATACATTCTGGGGATAATCCATATAAATGTAATGAATGTGGGCATGAATTTAATCAGATTGCGTGTTTGAAGAATCATGCAAGGGTCCATACTGGAGAGAAACCATACACATGTAAAGTTTGCAATAAGTGCTTTAGTCAGAGTGGAAGTCTCAAAATTCATTTGAGGACACATTCTGGAGATAAACCATTTAAGTGTGAAGTTTGTGATAAAAGGTTTAGTCAGAGTGGAAATCAGAGAGTACACATGTTGACACATTCAGTTACAGTGTGAACATTGTTCTAAAATGTTTATATATATATATATATATATATATATATATATATATATATATATATACACACACACACACACACAGACAGAGAGAGATATCACACACGGATATAACGCGCTTCGATATAACGCGATTCCACATATAAAATGTCGTTGTTGTTGTTGTAGGGTTTAACGCCATTTTCAGCACAAGATAGGCTATACAAGGCGGCCAGTAAATGGTGGAGGAAGAACCCGGGAAAACCCCGGAAAGAACCACTGACCCACGAGAAGCTACTGGCAAACTTCTCAAGTACCCACATTCGAACCCACGCTGACAGAAGTGAGACGGCAGTGGTCCGTAACCGTGAGCGCTTTAGACCGCTCGGCCACTAGGGACCCCCATATAAAATGTAACGCGGTAACAATGTTGGTCCCATAATCAAAATGATAAAAATTATAATCTTTAAAAAATATTTTAAAAAACCATTCATTTTCAGCATCTATCATCAGAAAACTTTACATCAGAACGACTGTACTTGGGGCCCCGAGTGGACGAGTGGTCTAAAGCGCCATCCGTTACGGATCACTGCCATCTCACCTCTGTCTGCGTGGGTTCGAGTCTAGGATTCTGCGAATGTGGATATGTGAGAAAGCTTGCCAGTAGCTTCTCGTGGGTCGGTGGTTCTTTCCGGGGATTTCCCGGTTTCTTCCTCCACCTATAATACTGGCCGCCATGTATAGCCTATCGTGTGCTGAAAAATGGCGTTAAGCCCCACAACAACAACAACGACTGTACTTGATTCGAACATTACCAGAACGTGCTTTTACACATACAGTTTAACCCTTATTAACCGCTGTTGTATTAGGCAACGACATGTACTGTATTCCTAACAGGCTATTGCCTACCCGAAATAACCCATGTATCTATCTAATAAGCCATTATTGTCATTGGTCGGAGTCAACTGTTGCATTTGGTTAAACTACACTGGACTGTCGAATTTTCCTTTAGTACTAAAGTCACCCCAGCAGATCAGTAACTTAATTTTTGTAACGATAGATCGCTGATTATACACAAGACCAGCTTATTGTCGATCATTGTTTAGGTTCTTGATTGTGGGCAACTCTTAGTCCGTCCCAGCATATATAGCTGGTTAGAACTTACGAGATGCCCCCTCCAAACGTTATGAGTACCTAAAGATGTTATCGCACTATTTTACGAGTCAGTAATTTTGTGGAGGTTTTATATATCCCTAATGGGTCGAGCTTGTTGTCTTGGGATCAAAGCTCAGTACTTCCCTCCCTCCAGACAAAGTTGGGCGAGTTTCCCTTCCTTATCCCCTCAAGGCGATTTGTAAGCAACCTCTTCCCTGAGGCCTATATTGTTGGTTATCGATCGTTAATCTTAAGTTTATATTTGATTGTACTCTAATTTGGTTGGGCTGACACCAAATATTATTGGTTGTCTATCTTGGTTTTATGGTGCTTAAGTGAGTGCTTCCTCTCTCTCTCTCTCTCTCTCTCTCTCTCTCTCTCTCTCTCTCTCTCTCTCTCTCTCTCAAGTTCTCCATTATGGATCTATCTTGGGGGGGGGGTTCGTTTTTGTTTTATTTGCCTTATGGATTTTTCCCCTTTTTTTGAATAAGGTACTTGGACATACTAAATTCATATTTGCGTCATAGATATGTCGCTACATGCATAGAATGTCTCCTCCAACTCCTCGTCGAAAGTTAGTTTGTAGTAGCTCTTTCTATTTCTGTCTACTTCCTCTTCTCTTTTGTCTTCTCTTCTCCGCTCCTTCTCGATTATCTCCATTTTCTTACTGTTGTACTTCTTTCTTTTTGAGCGCATTTTTGGATTTCCTCCTTGCTTTCATCTTTGGTCTTATTATTTTCTTCTCTTTCACCGTTGCTGTCATCCATTCCATAAAGGGTGCTTGTTTGTTCTTGCTTGTCGCATGCTCTTGTTGCTGAAATTTTTGTTGCTGTTGCTGCTGTTTATTCTGTCCTCTTTATATCTGGAAATTGAATTATACCCTTGCTTTGTACGATCCCATCCTCTGTTGTTGTTTTTGGTTGTTGCTCCCATTTCCATGTTTCTGTTGTTGCTGTTGTTGTTGTTGCCTCTGTGGAGCCAATGATGTCTGTATTTCTTTGGGTTGAGATTCATCTTCCTGTCCCCCTGTTTCCTTTACTCTGTCCAATTCCGTCACCATCTCCTTCCCTTGTTGTTGCTCTCTGTTGTGTTTTCCTTGTTGTTGTTGCTGTTGCTGTTGGCTCTTTTTCGCTATTTCTTGCTATCTTTGCATTTCCTGCTGGTTCCCATTATTCTTTTTCTCAGTCCGTTTGGTTGTAGTTGTTTTCTCACCATTATCGTGTTTCTGTTGTTGCTGTTGTATTGCCTCTACACATGTTCCTTTTTGTTGAGTTATCTTTCTGCTCCTCCGTTTTTCCGTCTATTTCCGTCTAAACCTCCTTCATTTGTTGTTTCCCTTTGCTGTTTGTTCCTTGATGTTGTTGATTCTTATTCGCTTGATGGTCATTTTTCTTGTTTGTTGCTGTTGTTGCTGCTTCTGCTGGTTCCCATCACTTCGTTCCTCTGTCTGTTCCGTTCTCTTCACGTTCTGTTTAGGAAAAAGTGTTATCTCACTTACAGGGGCCCCGAGTGGCCGAGTGGTCTAAAGCGCTGTCCGTTACGGATCACTGCCATCTCACCTCTGTCTGCGTTGGTTCGAGTCTAAGATTCGGCGAATGTGGATATGTGAGAAAGCTTGCCAGTAGCTTCTCGTGGGTCGGTGGTTCTTTCCGTGGATTTCCCGGTTTCTTCCCCCACCATTAATACTGGCCGCCATGTATAGCCTATCGTGTGCTGAAAAATGGCGTTAAGCCCCACAACAACAACAACATCTCACTTACATGTGTTTGTCCCTCTTGCGTTTTCCTCTTATCTTGGGGCGTTGGACATTTTTGTTGCGCATGTCCCGTGTTTCCACAGTGTTTACATTTCCTATAATAAATGCAGCCTTTGTACCATGTCTCTACTAGAAAGCCATTTAAGACAAAGACTAATTTCATTTTCAGTGTTTCTTCTTTTCCAATTTCTAAAATCCTAATTCCTTTCTTAATTGAGCTTTTGGGGTGGGTGCTCATTCTAGCGTTCCTGACTTTGTGTTTGAATTTCCTTTCAAAATGTTTTACAGTAGCTTCTAGGGGAGTCCGCTATATGTAATTCTCCCGTCCTTTTCTTTATTATCCTCAGAATGGGAGATGGTTCATTTATGTTGACACTTTCACCTCCTATGGTCATTTTTCCACATGGGATTATCGGTTTGGTTCCCTTCGGTCTTAGAATTTATCCCTTAAATCCTTTCCTATTTAGTGCTTCCGTCAGTTTTATAAAATCCTTATTCCTACTCTTCCGTAACCACTGCCATTGATGGCCTTCGTTCTAGAGGTATCTCGGACATAGCAATCTCTTGAGTACCTTCTCGGTACGAACATTCTAGAAATGGTCTTTCCACCATCTCCGTCATCCTTGTTAGAAAATTTTTCCAGGTCAGACATTTCCTTGCTATTCGCAATGTTCTGAAATGTACTTCCAGCTTTACGTGCTGCACGTGATTATCTAATTTCTACTTCTCAATGAGACCGTTCTGGTAGCATAGTGGTTAGAGCGTCCGCCTTGAATGCGGGAGGTCACGGGTTCGAACCTCAGCCGAGTCATACCAAAGATTTATAAAAATGGTACAAACAGCTTCCTCGCTAGGCGCTCAGCATTAAGAGGTTTGTGTTAGGACTGGTAGCCTGGTGTCAGGATAATGTGACTAGGTGGGACATCATGCTACATGTCTGCGGCACGATGCCCCAATGCTAGACATCACTGTAAACTGCCATACTGCAGACATCGTAAGCGATATGACTGAAAAATTGTTAAAACTACGTTAAAAATCCAAATCACACACACACACACACACACACACACACACACACACACCATTCTACCATCTCAATCCTTCTTATTTAAAAAAAAAAACACTTTTCCAGTTCAGACATTTCCTTGCTATTCGCCATGTTCTCAATTGCACTTTCAGCTGCACGTGCTGCGCGTGATTATCAAGTTTAAGAATTCACACAAATGAATTTGAATTTGTATTATTATTTCTGTACAGTTTTTAATAGTCCTTGGCAATTAAAGCGTACTGCATAAACTTCAGAGTGTTTAGTAACTTCTCTAAACTGAACTTTCGGGCAGTTTGTTTTGTTCATGCCATATCAAAGACTTTCTTTCTCAAAAATGAGTGTCAGAATGACGAGTTTTTTGTTTATAGACCATTGGACGCCCACATACAACAGAAATGATTAGCGGTGGCGTGTCTTTTTGTACTTACCGCCGCTTTCTGTATTCTGTTGCAACCCAGATTAAATAGACGCTCATTTGCTTAATGTAGCTACCAGTAAGGTCCATTTAAACAATCACGTTCACTGTGTTTGTGAAATCAGATTGAAAAGTTGGTATAGTGTTATCAGTATTTACGAGTAAATTAAGACATGTAATCTCTGAATGGAGACATCCAGGAAAAGGAAAGCGTATTCTGTGAATAGAATTGTGATTTTGTGGGATGAGTAACGGATGTAGATGTTGAAGAAGCTAAATTTGTGCTACAGGGGCATGTTAATTCATTTGATGATGTTTTGCACAGAATTAAAATTGGTGGTGACTGCTCCAATGTGAAATCTAAGAATGACGCTGAAATCGTCAAGTTTTTCCTTGGCGCCGAAAGAAAAAAACATAGATCCCTCTCAACTGGAAGTGGGACCTGTTATTGACAGTGAGGTCAGAAGAAAAATATGTTTCCCATTGCACTGCTTTTAAAATTAGGGTAGTATTTTTTAACATAATATATATTATAACGATTAGTATATATATATATATATATATATATATATATATATATATATATATATATATATATATATATATATATATATTATAATGATTAGTAATTGCACAGCACGTGCAATTCAAGTATTGGGCTAAACCAGATTAGTTAGCTGCACAAATCAGTTTCGGGAGTTTTTCTTTTGGAGGGGGACGGGTGATAGGGTTGGCATCGAAAAACAGGGACGGCCGGCTGACCGGAAATACATATATTTTTTGGACGTGACCAGCAGGATCCGCCAGAAACACCCATGTTGTTTCCGGAGCCATATTTGCATTCGAATAATGACAGAGGTGGCTAGTAAACCAGGACACTGGGCCCTTGAAAATTATGCTGCTGAGAAATATCGACGTTGCTTAGAAAATAAACAAAAGCAATCAGGTTTTAAACAACATAAAATCACAAAATACAATTAGGGAACACACATCACGTGAGTGAACGGTTCTTATTCCATTTGGATTAGTACTTGTTGGGAACTAATGTGTTTGTTTTGGACAGCATTGGATTTTAGATGTCAGTTTGCTATTGTTGTTTTTCTTTTATTCTGTGTTTTTGAATTGCAAATAGCTTGTTGCACATTATGTAAAGTCACTCAATCGCTAATAAGATGTGACTGACGTCCTGAACTTGTTGCAGAGAGATATTTATTTAATTAATTGCAAAATTGGTATAGAAGTGGTAAATACGCGGTTGTGAGCTCTTAATTAAAAAGAATTAACCTTTTAGCGTCAGAATGCATTAGCCTCAAGTGCAAACTAAATTTAATCTTTTTTTTTGCAAGTGTTGATATTTTTTCATCATTTTAAGTCACTTTAAACTTGATGAAGCTGTAAATTTATAACTGGTTAGTACATTTATATTAAAATGAGGTGCTTGAATCATGTCTTAATGATGATCGTGATCTGATCTGTCATATGTATGACTATATAGGTTGAAAGAAAACAATCTGAAACTTGGTATTATATCTTTATTTCTCTTTAAAACGTTATTATTTTCACTATTTGATGTGTGAATACCATGCAGTGAAAGAAACGTACTGATTTCCATAAACTCACAGTATTACTATATCATTTGAATGGTGTTTGGTGTACCCTCACCCCACCAACACAAAAGTACACATACAAGTTTAGGTCATTCTTTACGCCACTGTTCGGTACATAATGCAGTCGGCAGTTATGGACCCCGACCGCTGCGTTATAACGGGAGAGAGCTGTGTGTGTGTGTGTGTGTGTGTTGGGTTTTAACGCCATTTCTCAGTGCATGACAGGCCATACATGGCGGCCAGCATAACTGGTGGACAATGAACCCCGGAAAACCCCGGTAAGAAACACCGACCCACGGCAGCTTTCTCCCTTTCCCACATTGGCCGAGCGAGAGAGTCTTACCCTGACAGAGGTGAGTTGGCAGTGATCGATAAAGGCGAGCACACACACACATACACACACACTACTCTCTGCAATCTAGTGTATGTTTGGTATATTGAAAACTTCGCTGTCATGTCTTTAATGTACCCGTCTGTACATTCTGTCGTTAATGTACCAATCTATTTTGTCGTTAATGTACCAATCTGTCCACTGTACAGTAGTTAATGACCTGACCAAAACGGAAGTTACCAACTTTTTCTTTTGTAAATTGAGATTTAACAATTAGCCAACATCAGTACGAAAGAAAACAACAAAGATTTGTGCTTCATTCTAATATATCGTTTTGTTGATAATTTTTTGATAGATGGTTTCAAAGCTATTTTCAGGGAAAAGCTTCCTTTTTCCTTTTCTTAAAAAAGTTAACCTTGATGTTCAGTTAGAAATGAACATGATTAGTTAGCGACGAAGTTGATTGAGCAAGGATTTATCAGTTTTATAAAAGTCAACTTGCTCAGCACGAGATGACTGGAAAAATAAGTTGCCATCGGAAAATTGGAGTTTGCTTCAGTTACAATATCTGTAAATCGAGTAAAAAAGCTGGATATTTTACGGATTTGGTATGTTAATGTCTTTTTATGGTGCATCGACACAGGCAGGTTATTTAATGCGAAGTTAAAGTGCCTTGCCCATGGACTCACTACCGTAGCTGACGCAGGCTGATATGCTTGTAGGATTTGAACCCGCATCCTTTCGGTTCGGATTCAAACACGCTAACGACTAGTTTAAGAAAATGATGTTAAATTTGTTTTAACTTTTGTTTCCTTTTTATCATTTTTTGGCACCTTAAAACCATGTGCTGATAATTAAAGTTGTCAAAAATATACATGTAAATAATGTAAATAGTAAAGGCAGATAGATATGTGGATGTGATATCGTTAGAATGCAGATAGAGTTAAAAGAGCCAAATCAGCTTTATTTAGCCCAAAGAAAGCTGACTTTTTTAAAATTGTGTAACTTCTGCATTAGAGCTAAAAACTTCATTATTGCCTAGATAAAATAGCAGATTCAGCTCATCTAGAATAATGAACGCTAGGCTGCTTGTAATGTATTTATTCTTACAACTAAGGGATTTGTGAACACTTACAGTATTCACATTATGGATTACGGAAAGTCCGCGTCCAGATGATGGATCTTCCTGCTCTGTCCGTGACTGTCTGTATGTAGTGGTCATCGTATGGCTCGTAATGGACGAATTAAGTTTTATTGCCCCAGTCAGAAGCCGCAGCAATATAATTACGTAATAGTGTACGTCCATTACGTCAAGTGGAACTTACATGTCGGCTCAGCTACAGCAAACAGTGCATAGTTCTTTTTAAGTTGCCATCTATGCTGTTTAATATTCAAAGACTCCACCCACTAAAACATATTCACATACGTGTATTGTAACATCCACTCGAGCCACATCTATTGGATTTTTTTAATTGGTTCCCTTAGTACGTAATGCCAACTAACCAATAGCGTGGTGAATTGTACATCGGCCGAAAATGGTGGAGCCAACTGAACTAAAGAGGATACTTTGTAAGTTTAACATCGAAAGTACGACTGTGCACCGGAAGCAAGCCATTAAAGATGTCTTCGACTGAATGGTATTTCTGCAAACACGGACCGGCAG
>JAECUM010031588.1:0-44362 GCA_016617855.1 Megalonaias nervosa | reverse complement strand
TCACCATTTTTCAGCACATGCTATACATGATGTACAGAAAAACTGCCAGAGGAAGAACCCTGAAAACCCCCTCATTGGAACCACTGATGGCAAGCTTTCTCACATACCCATGTAGACCTAGCCTGAGGCTCGAACCCATGCAGACAGGGGTGAGATGGCAGTAATCTGTAAAGGTGAACACTTTGGACCTCACTCAGTTGATTTAGGCCATCATCAAACAAGAATCTGTCTTCATATACAGCCCACCCCCAAGAATTACATTCCAAACTAAAAGAGAGCTGGATAAAATGGTATTGAAATAAAAGGAAAACTAAAACACTTTTACACTGATATTAATCTTGCATTGGGACAGATGTAACCATGAAAGCAGGTGGTGTGGGGTAGTGGTGTGTCCCAGCTATGAAAAATATGAAAATAATAGGGAACATAATTAAAGAAAGAAAAACAAAAAAGACAGCATTCATTCTGAAAATTTAATGTTGGCATTTTCATTTAAACCCTGAGGAGAAATTAGGGAAAACAAGGGAATATATACTACCCTTGTTTGTGACCCTCCAATGTGTTTATTGATAAGTCCTTTGACAAAAGCTGATAATGTACGCCTCATGAAATTTCAATAAGAAATAATCCAATCTCCTCATCTGGAGATTGAAAATTCAGCTTTAGTCCACTCAAGTCTTCACACTGTGTATGAATCATTCATACAGAAAGATCAAATCACATCTGAATGAATCAACCCAGTTGTGATAAATCCATTTAGCTTGTCAAAGCATTTTAGTTTGCACATCAGGACATCTCAGTCTTTCAACAGCTTCTGATTAAATATGTGCTACAAGGCCTTGTTGTTATCTAAAACAACGGGTAACCTTGATGAGTAAATTAGTGGCATAGAGTGATCAATGAGGTAATATTTGCACTGTAAATTAAACTACCTTTCCTTGTGTAAGCAAATATCAAGTAAACATGCTGCTGTTTTGTAAATATTGTTAACAGTAAAGCAGACACACTTTTTGTATTCAAAGCAAGTTAAGAGTGATACTGATCTGTCAAAGTTTTTGTAGCGTAGGTATAAATTCTGAAGTGGCCAGGTATTCAGTCTTGCTTGCCTTTAATAGTCAAGTGGCCAGGTATTCAGTCTTGCTTGCCTTTAACAGTCAAGTGGCCAGGTATTCAGTCTTGCTTGCCTTTAATAGTCAAGTGGCCAGGTATTCAGTCTTGCTTGCCTTTAATAGTCAAGTGGCCAGGTATTCAGTCTTGCTTGCTTGCCTTTAATAGTCAAGTGGTCAGGTATTCAGTCTTGCTTGCTTGCCTTTAATAGTCAAGTGGCCAGGTATTCAGTCTTGCTTGCCTTTAATAGTCAAGTGGCCAGGTATTCAGTCTTGCTTGCCTTTAATAGTCAAGTGGCCAGGTATTCAGTCTTTCTTGCTTGCCTTTAATAGTCAAGTGGCCAGGTATTCAGTCTTGCTTGCCTCTAATAGTCAAGTGGCCAGGTATTCAGTCTTGCTTGCCTTTAATAGTCAAGTAACTGTTCTTTCAGAACATTAGCATGGACAGGCAAGGTGCTTGCTCACATTTTGCAAAACTATTAATGTTTTCAATTTCTAATAGGTTAAAGAAAAAACCTGCAAAATCTTTATTTGGAGTTTTAATGAAAGATGGGTGAAATTCTGCCCCATTTGTGAAATTGTTTGTATTATTTATCACTGCCCTTCATTGTTCCTGTATTTTTTGCCACCTGGTGCGGTAATGCTGTGATGTCATCTGGATCAGTTATAAAATCGTAAAACATGAAATACAGGTCAATTTCTATACCAGATGACTGACAAGGTGAACCAAACTGATATTTAGTATTCGAAACGTTTGTGCAATGAGCTACATGGGTAGCTTTAAATATCTTACAAAATTAAAGAAAACCTATTTATGACACTATATTCACATGATACAAGTTGAAAAGGAACCGAAGAAATAGTTCTGACCACATCAATTATGTAGAGAGGTTGATGCTTACATTTCATCCAATATATGTGTTATGGTTTATAATAATCCTTTGAGTTTTTTGACTTCAGTTATTTTTACATTCCACATTGCTAACACATTAACTACCAGAAATACTTCATTATAAGGTCAGACCTCAATCTTCTATCCCATAATGAACCAGCATATCTTGGTCTTTGCAGTTTGTTAGGAATAATCAGCTGACCAAACAACTTAGATCCTGATCTACCAGTGCATTATGACATGGCAAGTAAGGATCTATGTTGTTTGCAGTTGGACCTGACTTATAAGTGACTAACCTTGCTTACACTCAATCAGAATCTGATTGTGCTTGTTCTATATCCAATCTTGCTTAGAACTGTAACTTGACACTATATCTAACTTTGGTGACACTGTATCTCATTTGACACTATATCTAACCTTGGTGACACTGTATCTAACTTTTGAGATGCTAGATAACTTGACACTGTATCTAACATTGGTGACACTGTATCTAACATTGGTGACACTGTATCTAACATTTACTGCCTGACACTGTATCTAACATTGGTGACACTATATCTAACATTGGTGACACTGTATCTAACATTGGTGACACTGTATCT
Source organism: Megalonaias nervosa (assembly GCA_016617855.1). Lineage (NCBI taxonomy): Eukaryota > Metazoa > Mollusca > Bivalvia > Unionida > Unionidae > Megalonaias > Megalonaias nervosa. The sequence continues at coordinate 41,762 of JAECUM010031588.1, read as the reverse complement.
TTGCTGACCATGTATCTAATTGTATTTCCTTTCTTCTACTACACCTTACCTAGCTTGCAGTCTCAGTCTGAACTTGCTTATAGTACTGTATCATAACCTTGCTTCTGCTGCATTTGTCCTTTCTCGTTTTCTTGTACTATAGACCCCTGCATTGTAAAGCATTACTCAGCATTTTGAATATTACTCGATGTTACTCAGACTGTTTACTGACAGTGAGATTTGGAGTCGCGTATTGTCTAATGACCAAGGGACACAATCCCACTAATCTTGCCTGCTTCCACTATATCTATCTTTAATTATGTCTTCTGTATTTTTTTTTCTACTTCATGCCACATCAATGCCTTTAATGTGTCAAACAGCCTATATTCTTGCTTGCACTCTGTGTATAGTAAATTAAATCAGTGTTAATTAGCCCACTTAAAAATCATAATATAAAAAAATATAGCCAACTTCAACCAACAGATTGACCTTTTGATGTTCCAATTTGGCATATTTAGTTATATAAAAGTGGTTTAAAAAACTCACCATTATTTGAAAAGACTGTAGCACTGTACTGATGGACTGCTGCAGTTCCATGGAAGAATGGTCAGAGGGAAGGGGTGTAATTTCTATCATTTTCAATTCAACTTCACATGTTAAGTGACCTCTGTCTTTCAAGCTGGAAGTGTCACCAGGGCACTCATGTGAAATTACATTATCTAAGGAAGCCGCTTTTCTGTTTCTTTGTGACAGGTCATCCTGGTTCTCCTCACTTTCCATCGAATACTCACTCTCCTCTTTTAATTCATCTATGCTGTCAAAGGAAGGACTTTTCCTGACTACAGCTAGGTCCTCAAATGTGTTGTCAAAATCACAACAAATCTTTTGAATTTCAGTCACATTACCGAAGGATACACTCTTTTTGACAACTTTTCTTTTAGCAGTTAAAGTGGCACCACTGCTCAAACAATTTTGTCCATTCTCTTCAATAACACCATCAAGGAGATCCAATGCATCCTCGATGGCTGCCATGCCATTAGGAGACATGGGCCTTTTATTGGGTGATGAAGGTGTTTCATTTGGTGACAAAGGTTTAGCATTTTGGGATAAAATCCTTGCCATTGGAGACATGGATTGCCCACTGGGGGACATTGGTCTTCCATTCTGAAGCCCTGAGGATCCATTTTTGGTGCCAAAGGAAATGTTATCAGACCAGGAGTTAGCATTGATAGGCAAAGAAGAGACTTCCTTATAGTAATCCACAATCTTCTCACTGAATGTCACAGAGGGACTGATGGAAGATATATCTGAGACTTGGTTTGATAAAGAAGTGGGGGACATCTTTTTCAGAATCCCTTTTGGTATCGTATGGAAGTCTCCTTGACCTGGTGGCGAAGCATATCCACTGTCCACGCTAGAATACATTTCATGTGGCTCAAGTTTCAATTTCAGTGGATGTGGCCCAGTGAGGGGTTCAACTGTATCTTCCTCTGCTAATGCAAATATCTTTTCTTCATCAACCTCCCTCCTCAAAGGAACAAACAGATTATCATCCACAACTAAAATCAGTTCCTTTTCATTTTGCATTTTTGCAGAGGAGTTTGGTAGTGGATGAACTCCATTGGCAAATTTGTTTTTTTTCTTGGCGCTGTAAAACGGTTGTGACAGCTGTTTCATTAAACTTGGTCTCTTCTTTTGCTTCACTTTCAGTGAAGAAAAGTCCTTTTTCTTGGGCTTTGGCATTTTTCTTTTTACAATTCCTTATGTGTGCCTCATTAAAAGCAAACAGAAAGCTTTCTTTTACAAAATTAGGGAAATTAAAAAGTAATTCATAAATATATCAGAATAACCATTCAACTTCCTTCATGGTCTTTGATTAATCAGATTTGACTCCAGGGAAATGGGAATAAAAATTAATTCCTTACCATGTATTATTCATGAACCAACTAACAATAAAACACAACTCTGCAAACACTCCCTGATGATCAATGCAAAGCTCTCATCAATTTCAAAAATAGAAGTCCATTAATTCCAATAAAATTCCATCAATTCCAATAAAAGCCCATCAATTCCAATAAAAGTCCATAGAACACTTGCATTCGCTCCAAATAATTTCTTGATAAAATCATTAACAGATTCTGTTAAAAAATCACTTGATAAAGTCACTGGTAATAAAGACTGACAGGAATCTGTTTCCACTAGGTATGTGACACTTGTCAGTTTCTACTAGATGACCAACAGTAATAATAATAATATACATAACACACATCATTGACCACATTATTAGCTGCTCCATAAATATGTCATTTAATCTGAGGGGTGTGGACAGTTATTGTAGAAGATACTACTCCTAGGGTACACAAAAACATCTATTACTGTCCCTAGCATACACAAAACATCTATTAATGTCACCTTACAGGGTCAATTGGTGTTCACAGATGGACAGTTGTCTAACAATATCGACATGTACTAGAGTCTGTATGGTACTACTCACTTGTAAGATTAACAAGTCTTGCATAAGTGTATATCTGACCACATTTTTATCTATTCAAATATTCAGACATGCCACACTTGAGAAAGACAAAGCTTAATGTGCATTATTTCTTCTTTCTACAATAAGTCCTCTTTGTAATGATGACTATCAACACTGTAACATGCTTGAGGGTTTATCTGTTGCTGATGTATTCCTCTTTATTTCTACATTTCCACGATCAAAAAATTACAATAATTATGTCACAAATATAAGTAGCCCAGGAATGTAAAGTATGAAAGACTGTTTGGTCTTATTTTGCATATAAATAACTCACATTGGTATTGTGGTTGATAATCCTCTATAAATACCTTGTATTGGCAAGCTGGCTGATAATCCTCTTTAATCCAAACAGGAATATTATCCAGTCCTTGTCATATCAATCAAATCAACAAGAGGAATCTCTAATGCTGAATTCCACATGGCACTTATCTAGTGCACAAATCCTTAAAATGACATTAATCCAAGCTCTAGAATTTGTCCAAGATGGCCTACACATTGTTTATTTACAGCACAAGTCTAGGACCTATGAACTGTTTATGGAATATTGTTCCAAACAGAGTAGATGACATATATAATAAGTAATAACTAGTTGTTCGTTAGTTTAGTTTATCAATAGAACATAAATATGATCTGATGACAGGTAGATCATCAATGATAAATGCTTACTAAAATTCACCTGTATTTTTGGTGTCCTTTCAAGGCCAGCCATCCAACAGTATCAGTTAACTTAACACAAAATCTGCAAGTTTGTCACCATAACATAAATTAAAAATTCACAAAGGCAAGGTGTCTGTAGCTCCAATACTTCAATGCAACAAGGTCAGTCAAGCTTAGCCATTAAAAATCCCAACTGAAATCACATTGTAAAATGTGAAAATATTTTATCCATCACATCAGGAAAGTGGAGGTGCCCCTTGTATCCAGATACCTTCCTTATGAAATAGTGCTTGACTAGCTGCACACTAAACTGACAGGCAGTTGATTGATTGAAATATTTCCTTCCAGCAAGAATTTATAGCTGATCATCCCATCAATATTGAGTACATGATGACTCTGACTTTCCTATAGGTATATAATAATTAATTATACATGCAATTAAATCAGTCAGCTTGATGATATTTACATGGTAACAGCGCTTTCCAATAATTATAATTTTCATTTCAACTACAAGATATATATAATCAGTCCAGCTGGTCTTTAACCTACACTTAAGCGCACACAATTTATAGAGATCCAAATCCTGGTGGTAAAATGAAGTTATGTCACTGGATGAATTTTCTGGAGATAAACAGCAGGTCAAAATAATAACAGTTCAATTAACATGTCAAAGTTTTGGTTTGCCATGAACTTTTAGCTAACATATTTACCATGACCTGTAAATACTTATCACTAGCTCGACACAGACATGTACACGAGGATGTGTACTTTTGCCAGCAAGATTTTGAATGCTGTCCTTAATCAGGAAATGGAGTTCTCCTTCACTTGAGTACTAATGCTAAATAATCAACACTTCAAGTAAGCAGTTCAAAGAATAATCAAAAGTTGTGAACATGATTCAAACTTTCATTGTTAATTAACCTGTGTGAAAATTACAGGTACAGGTTATGCTAGGTGATAACTTGCACCTTTTTATCTGGTAAGTGTACATTTCACATAAGTATCATGTTCTGGTAAGTGTACATTTCACATAAGTATCATGTTCACTTTCGGTGACTTACAGTATCTGTTTTGAATGATCTCCATGATCCTAGAAATCTTCTTACCAATGTTGTCTGAGCAAGGCAACTGCTACGAGTCCATAATGGGACAATAATAATGCCATCACACAAAAGAACAATTAGGTATTTGTATAATGTTACACCTACTGTTGACAAAGTAATGTTATAATGAGTGATAAGCAGACTCACTAATTTTTTTTAAAGTACAAAGACAATTATTTCATTCATTCAGAGGTTTAATAGGTACAGTACAATGAGTCATTTTCATATCTTAACTTTTCATGCAGTCGGGGGAAATTAAATCTAGAGGCATGTCTTAAAATGACTGTGTCAGTCCCTTTCAAATTCTTTTCACTCCAAACTAACTAATTAGCAAAGCCAAAATGGAGTTGTTCTTACAATCATTTTCAACAATAATTTTGATGAACTCAAGCCTGCTATTGTCATGTCAAATGTCATACACATGAGTAAAATTTTTTTAAAAATTCCAATTTTCTCCAGATTCAGTAGCTGTAGTTATGTTCCCAATAGTAACATCAGTCCAAAATGGTGGTTGGAAACAACCTGAACAATCACAAAGGTTCCATTCCTGCACTTTGCAAATTGTGCTGATGAAATCACCTCCCTTAATGTCCATGCCCAAAAGGGTGGTATCAGATATTAACCAAAGATTTACATCAAACAAACTGTGAAGCTTTTCATTCACACGTTTTCCCATCAAGTAAATAAAATGAGACCTTGGGGATATCTCACAATGCTCCACTCAATTGACAATTATTATATATCAAAATGATGTATGCTGTTGTCTCTTCAACAACTCACTCAGTCATCGGCAATTGTTAGATCTATCTGTACAATGGAAAAACTTGCTATATCTCACCACCAACCTCAACCTTCCCCACCAATTTTGTAATGCATATGTCTATTAATTCACAAAGCCTTATGTCTCCTCCCAAAACGGTCAAACCTCAGTTCACATGGAACAAAAGATGTCAAACTTGTTCCAGTAAATCAGCTGTTAACAGTCTATCAGATCTCCAACATGGTAATATTAAACACTTGTGTGAACATTACCATCACACTAATGTATCATAAATTTATTTTTCACTTTTCTTTGGTTTATAGCAGAATTATAGGAAGGGTATTCATTGTCATTAGAGATCTAGTAAATTGTAAACAGCATGTATTAAATATTTACATCAGCTAGTTTACTGAAGAACTTATAAAAGCTATCTTAGACACTGTGGTGAAAGAAAAGTTGTTGTAATAGATTATGTGTAGCACTAATGCTCTGGAAATTCAACATTAAAGAGTTGATTATCAAGTGGATTATCAAATCATTAGACAGAAAATTATGCAAAACCATAAGACTTTAACAAACTTAACTATTGTTATCAACACACAGAGATAAGAACATGTATATTGCTAGATCGTGACCATATAAGCATGTACTTTAAAGTTTGATCAGAATCAAATGAGAAGTAAAGCATCCAGAGTGGTAACAGATTCAGCCAATGAGATGGATGACTAAGCAGACATCTGACTCATGACTGAACTTGTACAAAATCTTGATGATATAAGACCATATTCCGAGTCTGATTAAAACTGGATCAGAAATATGACCTCTAAAATGGTAGCAATTGTTGACGGATGAACTACAGATGACAGAGGATGCACAAAGGAAACAGCACCATATACTATGAGCTCACTTGGCCTTACAACCCCAGGTTTAAAAAAATTTCATCCTGAGCAAACTCCGATTGAATTTTACATAAAATCCAAGTAACTTAGTGTCATGTTACAGTTGTGCCCATATCGACAAAACTAGTACAGTTACCCCTAACATTTCTCACTTCAAAGTATTCCATACTCTATTCACATGGTCATTTTCAGCTTATTTTAATATGAAAAACTTCTGCACATTATTCATTTGAGTGTACGTCTAGCTTGAACTGTTCCCGTTGTTACATTTATGCCATAGTGACAAAACTAGTTCAGTGACCACCAACATTTATCATCTTAAAGTGTGTGTATGTGTGTGTGCGATTTGGATTTTTAACATAGCTTTAACAATTTTTTAGTTATATCGCTACAATGTCTGCAGTGTGGCAGTTTATAGTGATGTATAGCACTGGGGCATCATACTGCAGACATGTAGCATGATATCCCACCCAGTCACATTATTCTGACACCAGGCCGACCAGTCCTAACACTAACTCTTAATGCTGAGCGCCTAGCGAGACAGCTGTTAGTACCATTTTTATAAGTCTTTGGTATGACTCAGCCTGGGTTCAAACACCCGCAACCTGCCACATCTGAGGCGGACACTCTAACCAGTAGGCCACTCAAGTGGTTCATCTTAAAGTACTAAGTACTATGGTCATATGTCATCTTCTCAACGGAACATGCCTTTATGAATGTGTTTATGTGTAGCATGTTAATTCACAGTAGGAAAATGTATCAAATCGCACAAAAAAATCAGACATCCTCCATTAATAACAAGAGTACATTTCAAACAACTCTGGCATGCAAAGTTACTTGATTTGACAGGCATATTAATTTGTCTTTATTTAGTTCATAAGATCATGGATGACTCCCTTTATACTTTTTTCAGACACATGGACAACAGCCGATTTTGATGGAATAGTAAATGTGCAGTGAAGCAATGGCAATAATGAGAAAAATGATCTTACAGTTGGCCTTACATTGAATGGCCCATGAATGGCCTTGCATTGAATGGCACATAAAAATGCCACATTGCAAGTTTGAAGAAATTCTTCTTTCAAAATCACTGAGTTAATTAAAGTGTTGGAAGAAAAGTGCCATTTGCATAATGACGGTTTGAACAAGCTAGCCATCATCTTTTAAACTGTAGTTTTGAAATACAGGAAATGTTAATGTACCATAAATACTTGTGAACAAGTTAGAGTTTAATCCAAACTGTATAGACCCAGATGTCACTGCATGATGTACTAGCAGGTATAGGTCTTTGCAGTTTGTTGGGAGAAGTCAATAGAATAAACAAAATATACCCCAATAATGCTGGCACATTATGCAATCTGAGTCTACATTGCTGGCACATTATGCAGTCTGAGTCTACATTGCTGGCACATTATGCAGTCTGAGTCTACATTGCTGGCACATGATGCAAACTGAATCTACATTGCTGGCACATTATGCAGTCTGAGTCTACATTGCTGGCACATTATGCAATCTGAGTCTACATTGCTTGCAGTTGGACCAAACTTTGAAAGAAGAATATATCGTACATAACATGTCATATGAGCTGAAGTCAAGTTTGTTTTATAGGCAGTGTATGCACTTAAATTGAATGAACCTGTAATTCTTATCAAATTCATCATTATCCAGCTTGACAACTTAATAGTAAATCTTATACCTTGTGTAGGCTCATATCTTCTGAACTCACTGCAGCAAAAGTAATGTTTAACCCTTTGCATGCCAAATTTGTATAAACCTATCAATGTAGCCTTTGGTTCACCATATTTTGATAGCTGTCATGTTACATATCACTAACCATAACATTGTAATAATAATGAGCAAACAAATTTTCCCTCAATATTATTTGTGTTAAAATTTTGTGGTGAAAAGTTCATCATTACTATAAGCATAGTTTTGGTTTCTGGTAGATCAATAATTAAAAAAAATTCGGTATATCTAAGTTTGCTGAATACTGATGATGAAAAAATATTGCGATTAACAATACCTACCAATAATCAACAGTAACCTCATTTACACCTATTTTGCCTGAATTTCAGGCACATTGGGTCTGCATTGAAGCCCAAAATACTATAAATTCATTCCTATTGCTGATATATCATTCTTTTTGTGCATTTCACTATTGCCATCAGATTTCAGGTCTCAGCATCACAAATGTGTAGAGATGTCATCCATTCATTTAAACAACAAGAGGTGATTAGAATCCCAACCAGGTTGTGAACCAATGAGTGCATAAGAAAGCCAATTTTAAATTCTCGCTGAATAAGTAATTGGCATTGACAAATACAATTCCAAGAAGCTCTACTTTCTGACATGTGGGTCTTTATTTTTTTTTCTTGATATTTATATCAGTAAATTAATGCTTGCCCAGGAAATGTTTTTGTTTGAAATTAAAGCTCTTTTCAAGGACTAATGAGCATTCTGCAGCACTTTTTCTAGAACCTTCTGGAGCTGTTCTCAAATTCAAGCACTATTAAACCCAGACATTAACTGCTAAGGATGGTGCTGCTGGTGGAAAAATGACTGACATGTCTCACTTCACACTAATGTGAACTTGACAAAAATTACTTTCAGGCACTGAGTTTAGCAATAGCATCAAACAGAACATGCCTGGGCCTTTCTTAGCAGTAAAGTGGATATATTGCTGTTTAATGATACTTGGGGAAATAAATACAACTTGCCTTTCTTCTTGTGATAAAAGCATAAAGTGTGATTCAGGTATACATTTACTTAGTTGCAGTTGTCTGGCATTATCTTGTTTGTTATGATTACTGTACCCCTGTAATTTTATCCAAATTTGTTTATGGCTCGCCAGAAATAGGATGTGTACTAAAAATTCTGTTACTGAAATATATGGTTTTGCAATCGAGTACACCTTGGTGTTTAATTTTTTGTGATATTCCTTACATGGTGAAATTAATTGATCGTTCTGCTTTAGCTTGGTTTGGGGCAAATCAAGTAAAGTGCCTTGCCAAAGGACACACTAATAGTAACTGATCTGATGTTGGGCCCGTTCAAACCCACAACCTCTCAGTTACAAATCCAGTACACGAACCAATGATTTAATGCAACTCCTGACTCCATCCTTCATCTCATACAACATGTGGAAGGCACAACAGGCCTATTCTACAAGCAGGTGGTTGGTCTCATTGTCTTCACATCATGGGAAACTATTAATTGGGTCTTCTAAGAACCACAAAATCTTACAAAATGAGTAACAGACTAAAATGTAAACAACAATTACATAGCTTGGCTTTAAAGCTTTTGGCAGTTTCCAGTAGTGATTGTAAGAATATTAATTAACAATAACAAAATAAATTTAGACTAAACTGACCTACAAAACCTTGGCCCTTTGAGTTGTTTTGGTTGGTTGGTTGGTTGATTGGTTCGCTGGTTGGTGGATTGGTTTTAATGGCATTTTTAATGAATTACTGGCTATTATCATGCCAAAGAAATGGGGACTAAGTGCCTTTTTCAAGGTCACACAAAGGTGGTCAACTCAGGCTGGCCTGGGCAGGTACTGAACTGGTGATCCTTGGCTTATAAAACTTATGCTCTATCACCTGGGCTGCTGTGGCTCCTGGCCCCTTTAACGGCATACAAAACATCGTTTAAAAAAGATTAGGAATTATGATAAGTTGATAAGAAAGGATTTTTTCCCTTTGGTTCAGAATCATTTTTCATAAAATCTATCATTTTCCACACGAACAAGACATATTATACTGGGTGGAAGTTACAGGCTTTGAGTGACCATGGTTAGACAGACACAGTTGTTCATGACTAGCCGCTACAACTGAGGACTCACCTGAGGTCCAACTTTTTTTAATACTTAATCATGCACAAGGATGATACACAGCTAACCTTTTTTAAATTAACATATAATATACAACATATGGTCATTAATATGGAAAGTTTACCATCAAGGAAACATTTATTGCTACTTTCAACTGCACTGGTCAGAAAGGGGATCTGTTCAGGCTAGGACATAACATGCAACAATCTAAGCAGCCATGAGCTAAACATAAATACTTATATAAGTAAAGCATATAATGTAGGTCACAGTGACCTTCTTAGGCTGTAAGGGAATAATCTTCTTTGGCCATAAAGGTTTCCATATACTGAGATGCATCCAATTACAGAAGTTCTTCATTATAACACTTTCCATGTGAGCCATGGAGTATCTTATATTATAGTGAAACTATAATAAAGTACCCAGCCCTAGTCATACCAAAGACTTATAAAAATGGTACTAACAGTTGCCTTGCTAGGCACTCAGCATTAGGAGGTTAGTGTTAGGACTGGTTGGCCTTGTGTCAGGATAATGTGACTGGGTGGGACATCATGCTACATGTCTGTGGCATGATGCCTCAGTGCTAGACATCACTATAAAATGCCACACTACAGATATCATAGTGATATGACTGAAAAATTGTGAAATCTAAATTAAAAACCCAAATCACACACACACACACACACACACACACACACACACACACACACACACACACACACACACACACACACATAATGAAGTACATTGTATAACACTGTCCAGGTGAGCATTGGAATAGTGAAACCACCTTATAACAAAGTACATGTTATGTTATAATGCTGTCAGAGGAAACCATAGTGTATACCACCTTATCTGACATTACAAGGCCTTATCCAAGAATAAGCCCATCCCCAACTTTTTGAAAAATATGTAAATCTGGCACCAAGTCTTATCACAGGAGAAATATGGTACAGTTAAACTTTTTTTTTTTATTGAACCCACTGAACAGAAAGTACAATTTTGTTCTTTGTGACCAGGTGTCTTTGTATTGAGGTTAAATATGTCAGAGAACTTAATAAAAAGGTTCTAAAATGTGTCTATTATAATCAGGTGTACTTTATATGAGTTCTCTACAAAGACAGGTTCAATAAAATGGTCTTAGTTAATTAGAAGCAATTTTCAAACAAATGCACCTGCATGTGGATTTTAGAAAGATAAAACCCTGTGTTATATCCTTTTCAGTCCAATATCTGCATTAACACCTAAAATTCTCTATTAATATTTATTTCTATAAAAGAATGGAAATTTGTATTTAAAATTTTACATACATTTTCATTGTGATAGTTCCAGAGTTATCTGAAGTGAATTCATGATTACAACTGCTGACAGAATCAGCTTAGGGAACACAAGGAAAACAATTAAGTTAAATAAATGTGTGAGCACTGTCATGGAATTGCACAAGGAACTCAACAAAGTAAAACAAACATTTTAACACTATCATGGAATTACACAAGGAAAACAATCAAGTAATACAAATGTTCCAAATACTGTCATCAGTTTGTGCTGGAAAATCTTTAAAGAACTTGAAAGCATATAAAGATATCAAGAAGAGGTCATTCATCTTGAATGTCTGGGCAAAGAGGGTTTCCCCCGATAATTTTTGCCCTTTTGAGGTTGAAATTGGTACAGATTTGTGGCTCTTCTAAACTATTTTGTAGGATCTATGTGCAAGCATTATCTCTGCTTGAGTGTCACAACCCATGACAAAAGATCGAAAGCAAACAGTCAGGTCTTATAATAAACCACCTTTCTCAAATTCTCACCTTACACTACCTATTCCAGGTAAAAATTCAGTGTGTATACATTAAGAAAAATTCTTTTATTTTTTAAACTGATTTTTTTTTATAAATAAATTCAGGCAAAGAAGTGTTCCAATAATAAAGAGTTCTTTACATCTCACAAAATAGTGTAATCCTTCCTATATTATTCAACACTATAAGAGTCAAGGTGAATAACTTATTTCCAAGATGACTGTTTAATTGTTTTAACAAAGCACTGTCTATATCAGCCAAGGAAACAGCAATTTGATAAATCAGACCCCAAACCTTGTAATTGATCAACTATCAGGGCAAATAAATCAATCCCCAAACCTGTATTGATCACCTATCAGGACTGATAAATCAGCCCCCAAATCTGTATTGATCACCTATCAGGGCTGATAAATCAGCCCCCAAACCTGTACTGATCACCTATCAGGACTGATAAATCAGCCCCCAAATCTGTATTGATCACCTATCAGGGTTGATAAATCAGCCCCCAAACCTGTACTGATCACCTATCAGGGCTGATAAATCAGCCCCCAAACCTGTATTGATCACCTATCAGGGTTGATAAATCAGACTATGGAAACAAGAGCTAACTACCTTTCACATGGACACAGGCAGCCAACCCAGGCTGGTTTGGGCGGATATCAAACTCATGACCCTTGACAAGTCCGATGTTGTACCAACTGTACAACTGCAGATTCTATTTCCACAATGAATCAAGCATACATAAGATCTATTTTGATAAAACTTTTAAATACTGAATTGTATATCTTTTTTGTCAATGCAATGTGTAACACAAATTTTCTCAGACCTTTCTTACGATTTTGTAAAAATACTTACTGATTTTTCAATACACACATGTTCCTTCCTTACTATCCATTAGGGACAACTTCACACTAATTCTGCATTAAAGTTTAACACATAATAGACGTAAACCTATAACAGTTGCACATACCTAGCTGCAAGACTATTTTTAATGAAAAAAGAAAATTAACACAAAAATGTCAGAATGAAAGTCAGTTTGTTCAGGATGTTAAAATATAAGACACAGTGTTGCAGATATGAGTCTTTATTTCAATGAATAATTGTACGGAAACAAGTCTTTATCTCATATCCGAAGAAACAAGTCTTTATCTCAATGAATAATTGTACAGAAAAAAGTCTTTATCTCATATCTCACTGAATTATTATACAGATACGAGTCTTTATCTCTGAATAATTGTACAGAAACAAGACTTTATCCCAATCAGTAATTATACAGAAACAAGTCTTTATCTCATATCTCAAAGAATAATTGTAAAGAAACAAGTCTTTATCTCAATAATTATATGGAAACAAGCCTTTATCTCATTTCTCAATGAATAATTGCACAGAAACAAGTCTTTATCTCTATCAGTAATTATACAAAAATGGGTCTTTATCTCAATAATTATACATATTCAGCAGAATCTCACTGCATTATATACAGGGTATGGGATCTTTTTATGGCATGTAAGTACAACAGTGGCCATATGGTGCAAACTAAAGGGTGGTAAAGTTCGAAAATGGAAACTTAATTGCACAAAAATTTTGAATGATAAACCCTTCAGCTCAGAACACTTTCCTGGACAACAAATCTTCCTAAAAAATAATCCAACCAATCAAAAGGCTGCATTCATACATTTGGAGTAAGTTTTCCATTCCACAAGCAACAAACTGTTTACTCAAAATGCTGTGTATAGTTTTATTGAGGGGTGTAGTGTTAATAAAACCAACAGAATTTTTCTGATTGTATCACACTTCAGTGTAGTTATCTATCAGTCCAGAGTACTTAATGACTTGGTCCCATTCACTGCAGTCTCTAATACTGATTCACCTGGTCCCATTCACTGGAGCTTCCCATATATTTCACTTGATCCCATTCACTGTGATATCTGCATCTTGGTGCACTCCTTTTTTTGCGGGGGGGGGGGATAAACGAATAATTACATGTATAAAATGTGTTATAATTTCTTGGGTACTTAAAATTTTCTAAATTTTACAATGAAAAAAGCTCTCCATACCCTCTACCAAAACAGTACAGTGAATGTCACATTATATGCTTGGCCAGTGATTAACTGTCCTCCTAGGGGCCATGGATGTCCAAGTGGTCTAAGGTGCTTGTCTTTACAGATCACTGACATATCACCCCTGTCTGCATGGGTCTGAGTTTAAAGCTCAGCCAATCTGGGTATGTGAGAAACTTGCCAGTCACTTCTGTGGGTCAGTGATGTTTCCCAGGTTCTTCCTGCACCAAATACATGTATATTGACCACAATGTATAGCCTATCATGTGGTGAAAGTTAGTGTTAAACCCATAACAACAAGAATGTCAGTCTTCCATGTAAACACTAATACTGACAAATGGATCTCAATGAGCTGGACCTGTGAAGAAACCATTATTCTCTTACTAAACTTACTACTGTGACCTTTGACCTTCAGACCCTATAATATATAGGCTTCTTTATTACACTTAGTGCAAGATATAACCTAGATTAAGTCAAGGAACTTACTCTAGAACAGAATGTATTCCCCAAAACCCCATTTCACTTTGATGCACAATGATCTTGACCTCCAACTTCTTGACCATAACTCAATAGGCCTCTTCCATACCTCAAGTGCAAGCCTTCTACAAAACTTAGGTCAAAGCATATGGTCTAAAGATAAACCATGCAAAAACCATTTTTCTTCTTTCAGTCTGATACATTAAATTTTCTGACCTCTAAATTAACAGGCTTCTTTTGTACCAAGAAAAAAGTCCTTAACAAAATTTGGTCAAGGTACATGGTTGAGAACTTATGTTGTTGCAAACCATCTTCTCTCCCAGCTGCAGTCACCAAAACTACTGTCCTTTTGACCATAAAATCATTAGGATTCTTTATGACCGTAAGTGCAAGCCATCCACAAAGTCTGATCCAGGCCTATGATGTAGAACCAACGTTACTGTGCAAAAAATGTTGTTTTCTTTTAGTCACAGTGACCCTGACCTTTGATCTTTTGACCCCAAGGTCAGCTGGCTTCTTCCTTACTCTAAGTTGAAACCATCCCCAAAGTATGGTAACTATTGATGGTGAAGAACTGGAGTTATTGTGCAAAAATGAAATTGGCATTAGATACATATACATCATAACCAACAACTTCACTTTATGACTGACCTATATAAATCAGAGGATAAAAAAATAATGATTAACTATAAATTACATTTGTTTCCATTACTGATGTTCTTCAGTCTAATTTTATAAACTATTTCTACTTAACAAATGTAAAAACACAAAGAGTGTTTGATTTTGAAATGCACATACATTTTTCATCACACACAATATTGGGTACAGATGTTATATTTCAACTTTATTACAAAATGCATTTTACCCAAAAGATCTAAAGAAAATGAATTGTCACTTTATAGACAAGATAATTTTATTTGCTAGTTTTATTTTTTTGGACTGCCTGTAAATGATATAATATACAGCTCACTGAAGATCCCATGTTGTGATTTTTGGTGTTCAAAGAACTCATGGATGACAAACTGTAAACACCATGTCACTTTTTACACAACCTGAACTTAGTGAATGCTGACTTTCTTCTGAATTACCATTTGATTGATGTTAACATCAAAGACCTTGATTGGGTGGGGGGCAAACAAATCATACACAGATATAAGTAGTCTACTATGATACCATCTATACTCACTTATAAGTCTAGTCCACTTGCAAGCAACCTAGCCACCCTGTTGTATAATGTGATGGCAGATCAGGATCTATATTGCTTGTTCTGCTGGTTTTTCCAAACACATTACATGGACCCAGATCTGTTGACACATTATGTGACTGGAGATCTATGTGCAGTTTCAGTTGGACTGTACTTATGTGCAAGTACATATGGTAGGTAAAAATCGTGAACAATTTATTTTTTGGAGTCTTTTGAGAAAAGTAGGGACTATAATTTGCATAAGTTATTGATGACTGTGTGGACTGCTGGCATTATCAACCTATGGGATCTTGTTGAACATAAAGCTTATTGGAATTTTTTTCTCAAATCCTCTGGAAATATGATCAATACTCATTCTGCCAAAATGAAAGTGACAAGAACTGATAGTGGTACTGTAATGTACTTGTGGATTGATGGTGGTACTGTACTGTACTCATGGATTGATGGAGGTACATACTGTACTCGTATCATGGATTGATGGATATACTGTACTGTGCTCACATCATAGATTGATGGATATATTGTACTGTGCTCACATCATGGATTGATGGAGGTTCTGTAATGTACTCACATTATGGATTGAAGGAGGTACTGTACTGTACTGTACTCATGGATTGATGTAGGTACTATACTGTATTCACAACCTGGGTTGATGGAGGTACATATTGTATTTGCATCATGAATTGATGGAGGTACTGTACTGAACTCATATCATTGATTGATGGAGGTACTATATAGTATTCATATCATGGATTGATAGAGATAATGTACTGTACTCCCATCATGAACTGATGGTGGTACTGTACTGTACTCACATCATGGATTGATGGAGGTACTGTATTGTACTCACATCATGGACTGAAGGAGGTAATTTACTGTACTCACATCATAGATTGATGGAGATACTGTATAGTACTCACATCATGGATTGGTGAAGATACTGTACTGTACACACATCATGTATTGATGGATACTGTACTATACTCACAGCATGGATTAATGGTCAGACAGACTAAAGAAAAGATTCTAGTTTTATATATCTGAAGCCTGTTTTTATTAATTTTTTTTAAAAATATTCAGTAGCAAGAAGCAAACAGACAAGACAGGTAGAGTAACAATGAGAAACACAGCATCAATTAAATATGGCATAAAACAACAATGCAACATCTACTTGAACTGAAAATCCTTGTACATGTATGTAACTTAATTATGTGATCTTTAATGTCAATTCAGGCTTTGTATTGTGATTATTGACACCGTGTGTAATAAGAAAAATTAAATAACTTGAAATATGCTTGAAACACGGATTCTCCACCACAGTTTATGAAATGACCTAACTTGAAATAATAACTGTAATGTGATGGATGGATAGATGAGTGTATTGCAGGACAAGGCCAGAACTACAATGCCCTTATCATTGTCAAAGTGGGCATAGTTAGTAATAATTTAATTAAATTATAATAAATGAATGATGCCTGGATTAAAGATGAGTGAACAGATGGCTAGAGGAAAAAATATATCCCTTCTTTCTTTCTTTTTCTAGGATAGGACAAGAAAATATGTGTACTGTCCTGAGTAAGGACAGAATAATGTGTGCACTTTACTCAGGCTGATTATATCAAATTTGTGAAAACCTGAAAAATCTGAATTTTACGGGAAAGTTATGAAACTGACTTTTGCAAATCTTTCATAAAAATTTTTAAACATGGATCTTTAATATTAAAAAAATTATACAAACTACAGGTAACAATAATAACAGCAGCAATAATAATAAAAACTTTATTTAAAGTAGACAAAACTTGAGTCAGCAAACCAACCTTTTGCACAAAGCTTTCTAACATAACATGCTCATATCTGCCTATTTCACAAGATGTAGTGTCTTTAGACATCAATGTTATTTTAATAACTAGACAACTGACCTGCTGCAATAATTAAAGATGTACAATGCAATGCAGGTGAGTAGATAGATACAGGATTGATACAAAAATCTGAAGTGTACCTGTACAAGGCAATACACACGAGTAAATACAGGACTGATACAAAGATCTGCAGTGTACCTATACAAGGCAATACAGATGAGTACATACAGGATTGATGCAAAGATCTGCAGTGTACCTGTACAAGGCAATACAGATGAGTACATACAGGATTTATACAAAAATCTGCAGTGTACCTGTGCAAGGCAATACACATGAGTACAGACAGGATTGAGACAGAGATCTGCAGTGTACCTGTACAAGGCAATACAGATGAGTACATACAGGATTGATACAAAAATCTGCAGTGTACCTGTACAAGGCAATACACACGAGTACATACAGGATTGATGCAAAGATCTGCAGTGTAACTGTACAAGGCAATACAGATGAGTACATACAGGATTGATACAAAGATCTGCAGTGTACCTGTACATGACAATACAGATGAGTACATACAGGATTGATGCAAAAATCTGCAGTGTACCTGTATAAGGCAATACACATGAGTACATACAGGATTTATACAAAGATCTATAGTGTACCTGTACAAGGCAATACACATGAGTACATACAGGACTGACACAAAGATCTGCAGTGTACCTGTACAAGGCAATACAGATGAGTACATACAGGATTTATACAAAGATCTATAATGTACCTGTACAAGGCAATACACATGAGTACATACAGGATTGATACAAAGATCTATAGTGTACCTGTACAAGGCAATACAGATGAGTACATACAGGATTTATACAAAGATCTATAGTGTACCTGTACATGGCAATACAGATGAGTACATATAGGATTTATACAAAGATCTATAATGTACCTGTACAAGGCAATACACATGAGTACATACAGGATTGATACAATGATCTATAGTGTACCTGTACAAGGCAATACAGATGAGTACATACAGGATTGATACAAAGACCTATAGTGTACCTGTATAAGGCAATACAAATTAGTACATACAGGACTGATATAAAGTACATGAAAGTACACAGTTTACAGAAAATATATGATTGTTTCTGTAGATGTTGATGAAGATATTTCTTAAAACCATTAGATGAGCCAGCTCACCATATATTAGATGGATGGGATTACCACAGTCTGCCTACAGAAAAACGCAAAGTCTTCTTATACAATTCAGAAGTTTGTTTAAGCCCCTCCCCCCCCAATAAATATGTGTGTTTTCGGTTGGCTGACCTTCCCTGTTTCTCAATCCTGACCCTAGCACTTTTCCCCAATGGTAAACAATAAATAAATAAATAAAAAAATACAAAACAATAATGAAAAATATGAGAAAAATCAACAAAATAGATCCCTGTTTCTCACTGCTGACCCTAGCACTTTCCCCCATGGTAAATAAAAAATAAATAAAAATGAAATGCAAAAAAATAATGAAAAATATAAGAAAAATCAACAAAGAGGCCACATTAAAAATATATTATGTTTTGAGGGTAAAAAAAGACCCATCTACACAAATTTTAAAACCAGTAAAATAGGAAACACATATTGGGGTGGGTGGGTGGGCCTTATTGTTTGTGATGAAGAAATAAATGTTAAATATATATCTTATTGTTTGTGATTGATCTTACCACATACGTTTTCCACAACTTTAAAAGTACTTGTAAGATAAATTAGGATTTGTACTCATGTAACCCCTTTTTAAAGTCAAGTTCTCAAGTGATGGATTTGCCAACTCATGAAAATGTATGACAACATCCATCTCAGTTGCCTAAAGTACCACTTGGCCTACAAGTCAGGTCCAACTGCAAACAACATAAGGAGCTGGTAGATCAGAATCAGTGTTGTTTGTTCTACTGATTACTACTAACAAATTGCAGTGACCCAGATCTATCAGCACATTATGCAAAGGCTGATCTGGGTCTGTACAGTTTGTGGATGGAGCTGATTTACAAGCAAGTACAGATTGAGCAGAATATTATCATTTGTAAAGTCTTAAAAGCATTCAAGCTATGACACTTTGTCATATTCTGTTAAATGGTTATCAAGAAGGTGAGATGTGATGTGATTATGATTTTTAACGTAGCTTTAACAATTTTTCAGTCATATCGCTACGATGTCTGCAGTGTGACAGTTATAGTGATGTCTAGCACTGGGGCATCATGCCGCAGACATCTAGCATGATGTCCCACCCAGTCACATTATCCTGACACCAGGCCGACCAGTCCTAACACTAACCTCTTAATGCTGAGCGCCAAGCGAGGCAGCTGTTAGTACCATTTTTGTAAGTCTTTGGTATGACTCGACCGGGGATCGAACCCACGACCTCCCGCATCCGAGGCGGACGCTCTAACCACTAGGCCACCGGAGCGGTTATCAAGAAGGTATTTAATAATGTCTGTTTATAGTAGCAGAAGCCATATTTGATGGTAGACTGGCATCACTTGTATAAATTTAAAAGCCCTTCATGTTTGAATGCTTCTGTCAAATCTGATCACAGTCCATTTAGTGTTTTCTGTGAATTTTTTTAAAGGATTTCCATTTCCAGTAACAATAGCCATATCGGATGGTAATGCAGAATCTTTTTATATAAGTTTGAAAGCCCTTATTACCAGCAAACTGTATCCTATTAACAGTTTTTAAAAAAAATTTCTGCTATTTTCAGTAACAGTGGCCCTATTTGGGCACAGATCAGTGTCATTTGCCTAAAACTTAAAGATCTTCAAGCCTGGATACCAATGAGATCAAATTTTGTTCAGTGATTTTGGAGAAGAACTTGTGAAAAGAGATTTCTTGGTGGTGGTGATAGGACTCCATGCCATCAGTCTCACCCTGATTTTAGAAAACCCCAAGACTGTTCTATCAGATCCATTTACTATTAAAAATAACCCAATGCTTCTTATCATTACTCTTTAATTTGCCTTAGCTAAAAATGTTTTACCTTTTTTCATTTTCTACCATTAATTCCCCCACTTAATTAATATTATTAGTCGTTCTTGTTGTTGTTGTGGGTTTAACGCCATTTTTCAGCACAAGATAGGCTATACATGGCGGCCAGTATAAATGGTGGAGGAAGAACCCAGGAAAACCCCGGAAAGAACCACCGACCCATGAGAGGCTACTGGCAAACTTTCTCACATATCCACATTGGCTGAATCAGAGACTTGAACACACACAGAAAGAGGTGAGATGGCAGTGATCCGTAACGGTTAGTGCTTTATACCACTTGGCCACACGGGGCCCCTTCAACTTGGTAATCTCAAATTTGAATTGCCACTACAAGTTTCTATTATGTTGTCCTCTTGCTACTAAAATCTGCAGGTACTTGGAGCATTAAAAGATCAATTGGGTGTGGTAACCTGTTTTATGGTCAATTATCATAAAATGACTAATCAATGAGAAAGAAAGTAATTTCCTAAGAAATAAAACTTCATGCTTTATACAAGCTTTACAAACTTAATACCTCTGATTTAAAGAACTTTGAAAAATGAGGACACCATGCTTTTGTAGGTCTCAGCAGAGGTTTTACTAATAATCCTTTTTAGAGCTTATTAATGTTGTCAGTTATGTGTCCTGTTCCAATGGCCCAAGCTTGTGCTACCTGTCAACAGGTATCACTAAACAGGTGTCCCAGAGCTCCCCAACTCCAGGAAATCTGTTATATATCCTGCAAGTGTATAACATTCACTTCTTGAACAGTTCTATTCAGCCAGTCTGACCATATACACCACTCCCTCAATAACTCGCGCACAATGGGGTCCAAAAACATCAACCGTGTTATAAGCGAGGGCGCAAGTTAGCGAGGGACCTATAACAAACAACAAAACTAACAAAGGGATCGATGTAGAGGCGAAAGGGGGGTGGGGTGGGTTGGCATGTTACAGTGTTGAATACTTAATTAATAATCATGCTAAAATTAACTGTGAATAAATATCTCTTCATAGCGGTGTACTTTGTTTACTTGTTTCCTCAGAGTAACATTAATTTCAGGATAACTTACAGTATATTGATGAGATCATCAAAACATTATTCCACATGGTTTCCGTTCGCTTAACACATGTACGACTTCACACATTGTGTACCACGTCACTAATTTTTGTGTTGAATTGGATACATTCTAGTTTTATTGTTTGATCCAAAGAAGACTATTTTTAATACAAAAGATCGACACTCATTTAAAAAAAACAATGTCAATCGAACAAAAGGTAGATTTGATTGCGGTAGAAGCAAAATGAAAAAAAATAAAATAAATTCACAAGGGTTAACCATTACCAACATGAATTTAATGGGTCTACAAATTTAAAACAACGTAAATTAGAAGACGATAATACTTGCAGTTTGTGACACATTTGACAAATATCACCTCACATTTTGAAAAAATCTGTTAATTTTTTGTGTTACTCTTTGATTTCTCTGCCGCCTCTGTGTATTTTCATGGATGATTATCTCTCTGAGCTGGTATGGATAATTACATGTAGCTTCCTGATTCGCTAAGTGTATCTCTCCCGACAATGAATTTTGTTTAATTCCATGTCAGCGTTGGAATCTCCAAAGCCATCCATGGTTTGCCCTAAAATGAGATTCATTCTCCATAATTTTCTCCATTTTTGCTGCTTAGGCCTTGAGAATTGTTCCAGAGATGGGAACACCTTGTTCATGTTGCCGTGTGAACCATGCGTACACAGCATCATCTAATTCGGTATCATTTGCAGTCTGTGCTCATTTTCGTTTGATCCCATCATCTGAATCAACATCATGTAAGTAATCCTGAAGTTTCTGCTCATCCTTAAGCCATCCTCTAAATGTCGACTCAGCAATTTTTAGTTCATTGCAAACGTCGGATCTCGCTTCGCCATTATGAACCATATCTATGACGCACAGCTTTTCAGTCACAGAGTATACCTTTCACTTACTCCCTTTGCTCTCCATGGTCACATTTACAAATGATTAGGATACATTACTGATAATATATACTTTAATGATGTTAAGTACATAAAAATGTGAAACCATTTTCGATTGGTCAAATAAAATGAATTTTGAGAACGGTAATGACCACAAGAACTTATGCTCCTATTGGCATGCTTTTGAATTTTTTTTATTTGTACTTCCCTTGCTTGATTTGATACAAAAGACATATTCAAAGTGACAAAACAACACAGGTCTCTTTTAATTGATTTTTTTAATGCAACAAACACTTCCCCAAGTTGTTGATCAAAACAAAGCCGGCATGTAATTAGGTTCTCACAGAAGTACTCACGGGTTTCGATGTTACGGTCGATTGACTCTTTTCATGTTTTCATAAAAGAGAATATGTTGCAATTATAGTGTTTACACTGAAGCAAAATTAAAGGATTAGAATGTGAATTTCACATAGCAAGACATTTAATTGGTGTTTATTTCATTCTCTGTTGCCACCTGTTAGCATTTACCAGAATTTTTCATTGATTGCTGTTGCACCAGACTGTTTATTTACAGTGTATTGACAACTATTTCTCTCAAAAAACTAACATAATATGTGATATCCTATTAGAACTTGCAAATTTCACAATGTGGATTCTATCTTTACGGGCTATAATCACCATTTTTGATGATAAAACGAGCTATGTATCAAGGTCCAATTTACCAATTTACCAATTCTTATGGCAATTTTTTTCATGTTCAGCACGTTTTAAAATATATTTTCTTTGGAAAAAAATCGGGAGTCATGCCGGATACCGCGTTATAAGCGGGTTCGCAAGTTATCCAGGCGCAAGTTATCGAGGGAGTGGTGTATGTGGGTTTTTGTGCACACTTTTACCTGTAGACACCTGTCTTAGGACCCTTGGTGTGCAGCATTTCATTTGGAAGCAGTTTTAATCAGCCAAATTGACCATGGACCAGTTTTTATGCAAATGTAGAGTTTCTTGAAAGCAATAGATATTGCAGAAATGTCTTGTTGTCATTGTGCTTTAGTAGGAAATACTGTGACACCCTCCATCAGCTCACAACTCCATCTGGTCCTAAACTGCCAGGTGGATATCCATCAGACTTCATACAAAGGTTGCACATGTGACTCTCATCTGGGAGAATAGTACATGTATATTGTTTGAGCCCCACCCTTGAAGGGGTCAGAGCTCAAATATACACAAAAATGTACACAGTGTGAATACTGTATATATTTTATTTGACTAAACTCCAAACCTGTTTCAAGAGGACACACCATTATAGAGTGAAAGCCCTCAAAACCAAAACCTCTGCATACCAGAATCCCTTCAAGACAAAAAAATATTTTTCAGTCCTGAATTTTTCCTTCTTTAATATCGCCATTTTCCCCAGTAAACCAAAACCCCTGAGTACAGAAAAAAAATTTAAATCGAAAATTTCAAATTTTCTGTTTTAAAAAACACCCATAAAACTGAAACTCAATTAAAATTTGGAAAATATTTTTAGCTCATGAATGGCAACATTATTATCATTAATGTGTGTGTGTGTGTGTGTGTGTGTGTGTGTGTGTGTGTGTGTGTGTGTGTGTGTGTGTGTGTGTGTGTGTGTGTGTGTGTGTGTGTGTGTGTCGCTTTGACAATTTTTCCATCATATCACTACGATGACTGCAGTGTGGCAGTTTATAGTCATGTCTAGCACTGGGGCATCATGCTGCTGACATGTACCATCATGTCGCACCCAGTCACATTATCCTGACACCAAGCCGACCAGTCCTAACTCTAAGCTCTTAATGCTGAGCACTAAGTGAGGCAGCTGCTAGTACCATTTTTTTGTAAGTCTTTGGTATGACTCAGCTGGGGTTTGAACCCATGACCTCCTGCATCCAAGGTGGATGATCTAACCACTAGGTCACCAGAGCATCTATCATTAACTTGCATCAACAAAATTATCCAAATAAAAGTGAATTCAAATGACATAAACAGCAAGTAAAATCAACACCAGCTAAATTCAACTTAAATTCCTGACAATATTCAGGTGTATTGAGAAATAAGACAATATATCCACACACACATTATGTGGTGCCTAATCCCTTCTCATGCTCTAATGCTATTCTTGGAATACTGCGAAGAGTAAATTATATGACTGTCCAGTGTTTAATGCTCCACTAATGCTATTCCAATAGTGTTGAGAGTACATTATATGACTGTTCAGTGTTTAACACTCCATTAATGCTATTCCAATAGTGTGGAGAGCACATTATATGACTGTTCAGTGTTTAACACTCCATTAATGCTATTCCAATAGTGTAGAGAGTACATTATATGACTGTTCAGTGTTTAACATTCCATTAATGATATTCCAATAGTATTGTGAGTACATTATATGACTGTTCAGTGTTTAACATTCCATTAATGATATTCCAATAGTGTTGTGAGTACAGTATATGACTGTTCAGTGTTTAATGCTCCACTAATGCTATTCCAATAGTGCTGAGAACACATTATATGACTGTTCAGTGTTTAACACTCCATTAATGCTATTCCAATAGTGTAGAGAGTACATTATATGACTGTTCAGTGTTTAACACTCCATTAATGCTATTCCAATAGTGTTGAGTGTACATTATATGACTGTCCAGTATTTAATGCTCCACTAATGCTATTCCAGTAGTGTGAAAAGTACATTATATGACTGTTCCATGTCCAATGCTATTCCAATAGTACAGTGAGGAGTACATGATATGCCAGTCCCATGTTTAATTTACCCCCACAAGTTAGTCATGGTTGACTCTGAGTATAATTAACCAACATTTGTCAATGATCTTGACCTTTGAGGTAACCTGTGATGCAGAAAACATTTTCTCATCATGTTTACCATGACCTTTATCATTGACCTTTCCAGCCTAGAATCTACAGGTTTGTTTCTTACGATAAATACAAACCATCCAAAGTTTGGTCAAGGAACTTATTCTGTAACAAAAATTATCCTAGGCCTCTTCCTTACATTAAGTACAAAACCTCTACAAACTTTGGTTAAGGTCAGTGATCTAGAACTAAAATAATTATGCACAAACCAGTTTTTCTGCTTTTAGTCACTGTGACAGACTTTTGACCATTCGACCCCAGAAATCAACAGGCTTCGTTCTTACTCAAAGCATAAGCCATTCATAAACATTAGTAAAGGTAAGTCATCCAGAACTATAATTTATGCAACCAACCAGGTGTAGGTTCAAATCCTACCATCAGATGAACCCAGATCATATAATCATTTGTGTCCCTGCACAAGCAACTTTATGAATTGCCTCACACGTTAAATAATCTACTTGTCTTGCCATGTCAAAGTACATATGGATATGGAATCCAATGAAAACAATATACTGTATGCATGTTTACCTGCCTCATGTATAGGGAATTCTTGTGGAATTTTTAGTTTATAAATTAATGCATGTTTTACATTGAGTGAAATCATTAACACATTCATATATTAAAAGATGAAAGTAATTTTATCAGAATAGTACCACTTTATGTATGTTTCCTTATTTCATAAAAGTGGCATTATATTTTCAAAATAAAGAATACTAGATTTTACTGAAAATTCAAATACGCATGCTCATCTCAGTACTTGCCAATTACCAAAGCAATTAGGGGTGTTTTTTGTTTTATATGCTACGATATTGTATGCTGGTGGTTACCTTTCTTATGTGCCCAAAAAACTGGCAGAACTAAATATGTTTTACGTTAATTAACGCATACAACATGACCATAAAACAGTCCTGTCATCCAGGACAATTTAACATAATTAGAACAAGACACCACGTAAACTTTTTTGTCTTGCAAAATATAACTGCTGACCCAAATTTATGATGCATATATGCTGTCAGAAGAAGACGTATTGTGTACCATGTGTAAATTAACTTCTATAATAGCTCATTATCTAACGTAATTTATTTCTATGCAGTGACACAAACAATGTCTGACAAAAACGAATAGCATAAAGACAGCTTTGTTTTAGAAATGACTTTTGGACTGAAAATAATAGAAGTAGAAAAAAAAGATTTTTGTTTGTAAAACATGAAGAACACTGTGGACCAAATCTGTTCAAGTTCCAAGAAATAAAAATAAAAAATTATAAAATCTAATCAGGTCATTCCTTTATGTATACAAACATGTACATTAAGCTTAATCTGTCTACCTCATGGAAATTTATTCTAAATCGTGCTAGGAAAGATTCTGTTTTAAAAAATTTTGAAAAAGTTAAAAAAATATATATATATTTTTTTAAATCCACAACAAACTGGTATACTAGCCTAAAATTTTAATTAGGTCATCTAAATATGATTCAAATATGAGCTTCAAATTTCATTTGTCTATCTCAATTGGGTTTTTGCTGCATTATTACCAACAAGGTTTTGTCATAAAAGTCTAAAATCCAAACAGTTAAAAAATATGAACAATAAATAAATTAATGTAATGGACTGAAATATTGACTTAGGTCTGTTACTCCAGATCATAATAAGGTGTGTAAAATTTAACAATTCAAAGCAATCTTTTTGGCTATCAAACTAAAATGCTTTCAGAATGGCTGAACAGATTATGAACAATGCAAGGATCAATGACAGAAAAACAATATGGTCCTTTCTACTATTGCAATTTTGACATAAAATGAAAGATTTGTTCATGGAACAAAAATGTCCCCTGTGTCTGATATGATGTAAATCAAAATGCTATATTATGAGGTTCCTCTAACCTATCACACCTGATTTTTAGCTATTTTCACAATTACGTTAGGGCATGCATCAAAATATCAAAAATGGGATGGGAAGGGTCAGCCAAAACTCAGACTACCAACATGCATGGGTGTACCTACAAGATCATCATATCATACCATCCGCCTTATAGTAGGTGTGTAAAAATGTGTTTGAGTTAGATCAGCTCATAAATATTTGAAGTTACAGTCTGTCACAAAATTTTGGATCAAAGACTATATCAATTTAAAATCTAACAGTGCATATTGTCCAACAATGTTGTTTTTTTTTTTAATTAAAGGTTTATTGTACTTGCCATGTAAAATATATGTATTGCCTTAGTAAGTAATGTAATGTATGTTGATTGATATGGAGAATATCTATACCTGTTTTATTTTGTTATCTGGGTTACCGTGTGACATAAAACTACTAATTCCAGCTTGACAAAATGTGATACTACAAACACCCTGTACAATACACTACTTGTGAAAAAAAGACCATAATGTTTATCACTGGATCTTTTAACTTTACATATCAATGAATTAACTTTATCAGTAAGTGTCATCACCTTGATTCAAGAGAAATAAGATCTGATGTGTCAATGTTTCCATTGAAATTGAGATGGTATAGGACATCAATGGAAATATATGATAATTGATTTAAAAATGCTATTAAACATGCATTCAAGCATACTATGATAAGTAATAAAATGAGATTTTGTTGCATACAAAAGCAAAGGTTCTCTTTCTTTATATACTTTATGCCTTTTAAGGGAGTAACTAGTTTTGAAGGGGCAGTAAGTACACACATGTGCAAGTAAAAAAAACAACCTATGCATTATAAAACAAACAGAAGGTGCTGATGCTCTTAAATGGTCAAATAAGAATTTTTATAAATCTAAAATACATCCATTTCTTCTCTGCTTTTATTCTTTTTAACTACTGAAAACTGAAATGATCTTAGATATTCCTGACAAATCTGATTCCAGATATGTTTGAGTAGAAATCAGAACTCTGTGTATGTTGGGATAGAAACCAGAGATCTGAGTATGTCTGAGTAGAAATCAGAGGTCTGAGTATGTCTGAGTATAAACCAGAGGTCTGAGTATGAGTATAAACCAGAGGTCTGAGTATGTCTGAGTAGAAACCTTTAAGCTACTAGGCTACTGGACTACTGAGTGACACTTGTCTGAGTAGAAATCATGTCTGAGTAGAAATCAGAGGTCTGAGCATGTCTGAGTAGAAACCAGAGGTCTGAATATGTCTGAGTAGAAACCAGAGGTGCAAGTATGTTGAGTATATTACAGTAACATATTCAAAAAGTAAACTGCAGTACAAACATCAAAATTTTTGTCTCAGACATTGAACCTGAGGATAAATGTGACAATTACCAATTTACCTGGAAATTCCCATGTTTAATCATGGTTCCCATTTTAAAACTTTTTATTTCACAATCTCAGGGATAGGGGTGGAGGGAGGGGGAGAGTTTGTCTAAAAATTATGTATGCTTTAGAATAAAAGTGTCACTCAGTAGTCCAGTAGCCTAGTCAGGTTAGAGTGTCTGCCTCAGATGCGGTAGGTTGTGGGTTTGAACCCTGGCCAAGTCATAGCAAAGACTTATAAAAATGGTACTAACAGTTGCCACGCTTGGTGCCCAGCATTTGGAGGTTAGTGTTAGGACTGGTCGGCCTGCTGTCAGGATGGGTGGAACATGATGCCTCAGTGCTAGACATCACTATAAACTGCCACACTGCAGACATTGTAGTGATTGACTGAAAAATTGCTAAAGCTACGTTAAAAATCCAAATCACTCACACTCACCCACTCTCTCAGTAGTGCATGCCATATTGTCCTATTCCTAAGCATGCCCCGTATCTAAATGGAAAATCCAAACTATTAATTTCCTCTTATAATGAAAAGCCCATCCTCGCAAAGCTTCCTCTAGCTTTTTTTCTTTGATTTCTAAAGGTGTATTCATCCTGATTTAGACCCATAATAAAAAAGGAACACTCAGATTTATAACTGACTTGAGTTACTATACTATGGCTTCATTCATGAGTGAATTTGTCATTATATTTAGTAGCAGTGGCAAAGTAAAATCTCGGATTACCCATTATCTGGTTTCTGGCATAATAGGCTCTGATTCAACGATTCAACCCATTTCTGACAAAAACACATATTAGATTATTCTTTACCTCACTTGTGTCAAAATAACATCTGAGATTACCCAATTAACTCATTTCTGCACCTAATCATGACATCTGACTTCCTGGTACTGTTGTTAATTTACATCACATTGGGTTCCACTATGTAATATATTAGTCCTTTCTTTGGATCCATGGATGGGAGCTAATGATGCTCAGATTTATCAAAACATATACAAAAGTTTGAATCTCTATTATGTACTCTGTATGTGTGTGTGATTTAGATTTTTAATGTAGCTTTAACAATTTTTCAGTCATATTACTACAATGTCTGCAGTGTGGCAGTTTATTGTGATCTCTAGCATTGGGGCATCATGCAGCAGAAGCATGATGTCCC
The DNA here is from genome assembly GCA_016617855.1 of Megalonaias nervosa. NCBI lineage: Eukaryota > Metazoa > Mollusca > Bivalvia > Unionida > Unionidae > Megalonaias > Megalonaias nervosa. The sequence continues at coordinate 12,312 of JAECUM010031588.1, read as the reverse complement.
AGTCAGTCAAATTATCATGACAACAGGCCAACCAGTCCTAACACTAACTTCTTAATGTTGAGCGCCTAGTGAGGCAGCTGTTAGTACCATTTTTATAAGTCTTTGGTATGACTCACTATTATGTATTGAAATAATGCTAAAACATTCTTTTGAACATGATAAAAATAAAATATACAATGACTCAAGCTATGTCGTGACTGAGTGATTCAGAATAGAAGCTTGAACTCTTTCACCACTTAAAGTACTTTTATAAGTAGCCTGCAGGCCTGCATATTTTCTAAGCAAATATATTAGTTACAATACTGAATCTTTTAAACTTGGAAAGAGGTAAATTTTGGTAAAACAACACAACACTCAACAGCTTGAATAAACTGAAATAGTTAGAAACATGCCCAATATAAATTACTTTTGCTACATTTTACAGTAACATTATTTAGTTTATGAAATATAAAATTTATTATCTATTTTAGCACATAAAGAGTTAAATCAATTTAAAATTTAATCAAAGGACTTGAGATTTATAAACTTCTTACTAAAGAAACACAAGTTAATTTAATTCATCAGTTTCTTCTAATAAAAAAAACATTAAATGCTTTGCCTGCAAAACTTCTTGTATAAACTTGGGATTTTTCAAGAGTCATCAATAACAAAGAAAAGTCCAAACCAGCGTGAATTTCAATAAATTTCATCACAGAAAATGTTAATTAATTAATTGGTCATTTCACTAAACATCACTAATACTGAACAAAACTCCAAGAAGTTTATATACTGCAAAAGTATATATTTAAAAATCAAAATTGGATGTAACAAGTCAAACTGTTCTATACTGAATTCATGAAGATCACACTCTCAACAATGCAATTAAATCAAAACATAATGAATCACTAAGATTGCATACATTATTGTCTATCTGTGATGTGATTTTATTTCCATAAAGACTGGATCTATGATAACATCGTGCCATTGGAAAATTCAATGGCCAACTCACTGCACAATTTCAGTGAACAATTCAATGGACAACTCAGTTTACAATTAAACTAATAATAATGTGGACAGTTCAGGTAATTTCTAGATTAAAGAGCAGATTTGAGGAAAAGTTTATCCTGCCATGGACGCGTTGTATAAACATCACAACTGAATTAGACCAGAATCACAGTTGATAAAAATTATATGGTTAACAACTCCGGCACGAAGGCTTCACCCCACCCCCTACCCCTGACTGATCTTAAATGTATCTTATGGAATCTGTGGATGTAGAACTGATTCTAGCATCATGCTGATATGGGTCAAATTCCTGTACAAGACTAAAGTACCCAAATGCTCTCACTCATAAGCAGGATCCAACTGGAAAACTGCACAGACCTAGATCTGCCATCACATTATGCACAAGCAAATCTGCCTCTATTAAGTCCACTAAGAGCAGAAAAAAGAACATAGACCCTGATCTGCTGGCACATCATATTATGGCCGATCATGGTCGATGTTATTTGCACATGGACCTGACTTATACACTAGTATATAAGACATTTCTCCCATCATAAGAGCAGGGGAACAGCTTAATATATTTGTGGAGAAGAACAGGACTTATTATCAAAGATATACTAAGCAAATGTTTGGACAACATTTAATACAAATGGGGGGGGGGCCTATCATCTATTATTTGGTAATTACAATTAGCCTCCTAGCAATTGCATCCAATATAACTGCTGCCACTCTGTTACCATTTGCAGTATATATAGTTAGGAATACAGTAATTGTATTTAGACTCAGGGCAGTTAACATCAATATCAATTCTGCCATTTTGTGAACAAACAATGTATCAACAGTTAAGCATATGGCAGTTATAATTAGACTAGGTAATTAACTCCAACATAAATACTGTCAGACTGTGGCCATACATTGTATAAACAATCAGGAATCTGGTAATTACACTCATACTCCAAGCAATTACCTCCATTATAATGCCGTGACCATATACAGTATAAACAGTTAAGCACATGGTAATTACAACCAGAATCCAAGCAATTAAATACAATATAAATGCTGTCATTATGTGACAGTACACAATATAAACAGTTAAGTATATGGTAATTACAATCAGACTCCAAGCAATTAAGCACAATATAAATGTTGTCAGTCTGTAACCATACACAGTATAAACAGTTAAGCATACGGTAATTACAATCAGACTCCAAGCAATTAACTACAATATAAATGTTGTGAGTCTGTAACCATACACAGAATAAACAGTTAAGCACATGGTAATTACAACCAGACTCCAAACAATTAAATACAATATAAATGCTGTCATTATGTGACAGTACACAGTATAAACAAGTTAAGTATATGGTAATTACAATCAGACTCCAAGCAATTAAGCACAATATAAATGTTGTCAGTCTGTAACCATACACAGTATAAATAGTTAAGCATATGGTAATTACAGACCACAAGTAATTAAATACTATATATATGCTGTCAATATGTCACTGTACACAGTATAAACAGTTATGCTAATAGTGATTACAATCAGACCCAAAGCAATTAAACACAATATAAATACCAATTGTGTAACAGGTAGGAAAAAATAATCCAATAAAAAACCTCCAACCAAATGATGGGTATCTAATGACTCCTGCAGTGCTGACTCTCAAGATTAAACTCAGAATCCATGAAGTGTAGGGCTAGTATCATATTAAATCTTTCAGTGCCTTCGGATCTGCTATATTGACATGCTGTAATAATGACCCACTGCTATATTGACATGCTGTAATAATGACTCACTGCTATATTGACATGCTGTAATAATGACCCACTGCTATATTGATCTACTGCTGCACTTACCTTCTGCTACACTGACCTACTGCTATATTTATCAACTGCTATATTGACCTATTGCTACATTTAGGATCTGCTATATTGACATGCTGTAATAATGACCCACTGCTATATTGACATGCTGTAATAATGACCCACTGCTATATTGACATGCTGTAATAATGACCCACTGCTATATTGACATGCTGTAATAATGACCCACTGCTATATTGACCTACTGCTGCACTTACCTTCTGCTACACTGACCTACTGCTATATTTATCAACTGCTATATTGACCTACTGCTGCACTTACCTTCTGCTACACTGACCTACTGCTATATTTATCAACTGCTATACTGACCTATTGTTACATTTACCCACTGCTATATTGACCCACTACATGAGTATTAGATGTTATCAAAGTGAACAGGTGGTTAATGAAGTGCACTTTCATTACCTCAGCCATGTGAAAACATATAACTTTGGTGATGAAAATAAACTCCATTTAAACTTCATGCCATCTGCTACAATCTATCATTTTCATGACATTCTGGGGAAACATTCTTTGCAGATTTGTTACTGAATGACTTTGGTATCGGGAGTACATTCCCAGTAGATTTGTTACTAAATTGTGCAAATTGGTATTATATTATTGGAAGATTTGTTACTGAATGACTTTAGTATAATGAGAGACAGCAATATACTGTGAATGCTGCCGGACAAATCTTGACTTTTCATAAAAATACTCAATCTATCAGATTTTTTTTGTACAAATTAGGAAATCTTGCAGGGTGCAGTCTGATGTTGACAAAATAAATTCTACAGACTTAAATAGATAAACCTGAGATATAGTGTCAGGTATCAGGTTTCAAAGGGCTCAACTAGATATGGTGTCAGGTGTCAGGTTTCATCTTAAGGGCTCAACTACATTACTTAATTTGGTACTACTATTAGCTGTGTACTGACTTTGTTCATTAGTGTAAAATTCCCAAAGAACTGTAAGCATCATACACCCAGATCTGACATTGCATTTAGTACTGGCAGATCAGAAGCTATGTACCCCTCTTAAAATTCCAAGCAGAACTAACAGGATAGACCCAGGATCTCACACCGCATTTTCTACTGGCAGATCAGAACCTATGTACTCCTCTTAAAATCCCAAGCAAAACAGCACAGACCCAGATATGTCATTGCACTGTGCACTGGTATATAAGCATCTATGTGCTACTCTTGAAATCACAAGAAGAACAAACAACATCAACCCTGATATGCCATTGCATTTTTATACTGGCAGATCCATGTCTGTGTGCTCTTCAAATCCTAAGCAGAACAAACAACATAGACCCTGAACTGACATTGCAATATTTATGGCCAGATCAAGGTCTATATGCCTTTCTTAAACTGCAAAGTAGAACAAAGCAGACAGATCCTGTTCTGCCGTTGCATGTTACATGTGATAGATTTAGATGCCTTTTATGATCTTCATTTCAGATTCACTCACACTCAATTGTCTGCATTTTAATTTAAGATTTAAGTTTTCCTACCACAATGCACTTGCTAATGACAAACCCATCTATCACTTAAAAATTTTCTACAAGATGGCTGCCCTTGAATTATCATAAAAAATACTGAATACATTATTTGATAATCAACACAACACTCCTAGAACAGGTGAAGGCTTTGATGCATTAAAAAACTCTTCTAGATCATCTATCAAAACAAGTTTGCTGACAGGTGCCCCTAGTTATGGTTAATTTATTTCTCGGACAAGCTACTCTTCAAAGGTGAATATAACTTGAAACCATGCATGTTTATTTTTATAAAAGAGGCATAATTAAGTTCGAGAACAAAGAAAACCAACATGTTAACAGTCTGCAGTACCACTAGTCTTTCATTGACATACATTTATATTATCACAACATTTTGGCCCCACCAAGTACAGAAACATTTTGAAATTTCAAAATTTTGTAATATGAAATTTCCACAATCAACTGTCCATCAAATTCACATGGAATACTAAAATTTCATTTTTTATCCTTTTTTCCGTTCTTTTAACATATGCTCTCCATTATTATAATATGATAGTTGGGTTCCATAAACATTGACCAAATTAATATAAACTATTGTGATATAGTGTGTGTGTGTGTGTGTGTGTGTGTGTGTGTGTGTGATTTTTAAGGTAACTTCAACATTTTTAGTCATATCATTACAATGTCTGCAGTGTGACAGTTTATGGTCATTTCTAGCACTGGGGCATCATGCCGCAGACATGTGGCATCATGTCCCACCCAGTCACAGTATCCTGACACAAGGCCAAACAGTCCTAACACTAACCTCTTAATATTCAGTGGCAAGTGAAGCAGCTGCTTGTACCATTTTTAAGAAGTCTTTAGTATGACTCAGCCAGGGTTCAAACCCATTACCTCCTGCATCTGAGACAAATGCTCTAACCACTTAGGCCACCAGACTGGACTGTGAAATAGCATGAAAGAAAACAAAATTGGGTGTATGTTGGGAAGGGAGGGGAAATACGCCAAAACCTTTAGTCAAACGTAAAACATGCTGTAGTAATTTTATTTTATATAAATTAAATATATTTGTTCACATGATCATATCTATGTATTTCATTTAGTCATATAATAACATTTTAATAAGGAAATAATGATATACGTACTACTAAACTTCATTTTGTTTTATTTCAACCAATATTGTCATATATTTTGATAGACTATTTCAGGTACCATGGTTTTCAAACAAATGTTTCAGCCAATCGGTATTAAAAGTTCTGAATTTATTTTCATTTTTTAAAAAAATCTTTTTATTGATAACCAATAGATTATCTGGGATTTGTACCTACCCTATATTCCACCTGGTTCAGGATAAAGGATTTTTTAAAATTAAGACAAACCAGTCGTATTGAAAGAGAAAGAGAGAAAGTCACAGAGAGAGAGATTTATATCCATTTGTTCATGAGGTTAAAAGTGGTACTACACTGTATCTAGAATAGCATTGTGCTGAAAAATATTATTTACAACAAGGGATAATTGTGCATACAATAAAAATATTATTATCAATTAATATTATGCCATTCATAAAATAGGATGAAATTCTATATGGCATCTCCATATAATCTTGCTAAAAAGGGCTGCATGCTTACTGCCATTAAGGGCTCATTGAAATTGTAATACTGAACAGAACATTCTTTAGAGTCAACAATGGCCTCAATAGAACACCTCCCTTGTGGGTTCCTGGATTTTGAACACCTTGTAAGTCTGTTCTGTATTTTGTAGACCTTGAAAGTCTATTCTGCATTTTGAAGGCCTTGAAAGTCTAATCTGTATTTTGTAGACCTTGTAAGTCTAATCTTTATTTTGTAGACCTTGTAAGCCTGATCTGTATTTTGTAGACCTTGTCAGCCTGATCTTTATTTTGTAGACCTTGTAAGCCTGATCTATATTTTGTGGGCCTTGTAAGTCTAATCTGTATTTTGTAGACCTTGTAAGTCTAATCTGTATTTTGTAGACCTTGTACGCCTGATCTGTATTTTGTAGACCTTGTAAGCATGATCTATATTTTGTGGGTCTTGTAAGTCTAATCTGTATTTTGTAGACCTTGCATGCCTGATCTGTATTTTGTAGGCCTTGTAAGCCTGATCTGTATTTTGTAGACCTTGTAAGTCTGATCTGTATTTTGTAAACCTTGTAAGTCTAATCTGTATTTTGTAGGCCTTGTAAGCCTGATCTGTATTTTGTAGACCTTGTAAGTCAAATCTGTAGTTTGTAGACCTTGTAAGTCTAATCTGTATTTTGTAAACCTTGCAAACCTAATCTGTATTTTGTAGACCTTGTAAGCCTGATCTGTATTTTGTAGACCTTGTAAGCATGATCTATATTTTGTGGGTCTTGTAAGTCTAATCTGTAGTTTGTAGACCTTGCATGCCTGATCTGTATTTTGTAGGCCTTGTAAGCCTGATCTGTATTTTGTAGACCTTGTAAGTCTGATCTGTATTTTGTAAACCTTGTAAGTCTAATCTGTATTTTGAAGGCCTTGTAAGCCTAATCTGTATTTTGTAGACCTTGTAAACCAAATCTGTAGTTTGTAGACCTTGTAAGTCTAATCTGTATTTTGTAAACCTTGCAAGTCTAATCTGTATTTTGTAGGCCTTGTATGCCTGATCTGTATTTTGTAGACCTTGTAAGTCTAATTTGTATTTTGCAGACCTTGTAAGTCTAATCTGCATTTTCTAGGCCTTGTAAACCTGATCTGTATTTTGTAGACCTTATAAGTCAAATCTGTATTTTGTAAACCTTGTAAGTCTAATCTGCATTTTGTAGACCTTGTAAGTCTAATCTGTATTTTGTAGGTCTTGTAAAGCCAGGATCTGTATTTTGTAGACCTTGTAAGCCTGATCTGTATTTTGTAGACCTTGTAAGCCTGATCTGTATTTTGTAGACCTTGTAAAGCCAGGATCTGTATTTTGTAGACCTTGTAAAGCCAGGATTTGTATTTTGTAGACCTTGTATGCCTGATCTGTATTTTGTAGACCTTGTAAGTCTAATCTGTATTTTGTAGACCTTGAAAGTCTGATCTGTATTTTGTAGACCTTGTAAGTCTAATTTGTATTTTGTAGACCTTGAAAGTCTAATCTGCATTTTGTAGGCCTTGAAAGTCTAATCTGTATTTCGTAGACCTTGAAAGTCTAATCTGTATTTTGTAGGCCTTGAAAGTCTAATCTGTATTTTGTAGGCCTTATAAGTCTAATCTGTATTTTGTAGGCCTTGAAAGTCTAATCTGTATTCTGTAGACCTTGTAAGTCTAATCTGTATTTTGTAAACCTTGTAAAGCCAGGATCTGTATTTTGCAGACCTTGAAAGTCTAATCTGTATTTTGTAGGCCTTGAAAGTCTAATCTGTATTTTGTAGGCCTTGAAAGTCTAATCTGTGTTTTGTAGACCTTGTAAAAAGCCAGGATCTGTATTTTGTAGACCTTGTAAAGCCAGGATCTAGATTTTGTGGGCCTTGTAAGCCTAATCTGTATTTTGTATACCTTGTAAGTCTAATCTGTATTTTGTAAACCTTGTAAAGCCAGGATCTGTATTTTGTAGACCTTGTAAGCCTGATCTGTATTTTGTAGACCTTGTAAGTCTAATCTGTATTTTGTAGGCCTTGTAAGCCTGATCTGTATTTTGTAGACCTTGTAAGTCTAATCTGTATTTTGTAGGCCTTGTAAGCCTGATCTGTATTTTGTAGGCCTTGTAAGCCTAATCTGTATTTTGTAGACCTTGTAAGTCTGATCTGTATTTTGTAGACCTTGTAAGCCTGATCTGTATTTTGTAGACCTTGTAAGCCTAATCTGTATTTTGTGGGTCTTGTAAGCCTGATCTATATTTTGTAGACCTTGTAAGTCTAATCTGTATTTTGTAGACCTTTTTGGAGAGTTTTGCAACATCATTACATTTTATCGGTTATCTCATGGTGCATATATATTTTGGGTCACAGAAGAAGGTCTTCCTGGAGACTTTGGCAAGGTTGTCAAATTTACTATTTTTGTTAGCTAGCGTTTGATCAACACTTGACAGCCTGGGTTGTACTGATGTTCATGTATGCATTTATATCCATACATCCATCTATCCATCCATCCATACATACATTCATATCAACCTGAACCTAAAACGATATAACGTTGCCAAAACAAACATGATCAAAGTGTCATGATCAATCAAACTATGATACCTAGGAAATGTAATTGACTGATATGTCAATTGCCTGTCCCACAATTAAACAAGGTTGTGGTCAAATAATGGACCAAATGATCTGTTCCTGACCAGTGGTCCAAAGTGGTAAATTACAGAATAACAAGCCAATGGGCAATTCATAGACCAAAGTGATCTGCTTGTCCTGAAAATGTTTTTTTCCTTCCTTGAATGTAACAAAAGATGTGAAAGAAACAACAGAATGAGTATATAGATAAGGGACAATGACAGCCACCAGGGCAAAGCAGCCCAAAATTAATGTGAGTACAAAACTGATGGAGAGAAAATAATGAAACATGGTTGAATATTGAAGGAATTGTTCCATGGATCTGTACATTTAATGTACACACTATCCATACAACTAAATACAAATTGCTTCTTTCTGATGACCAAAAAAGGAATAAAAATCTGAATCTTCTAAGGGTGATTGTGAAAATGAAATTGAATAAAATGTCAAAATGATCACCTTGTTTAATGCTTTAATGAAATTTTATTATTACATGGCAAATGTGTGGGAAATGTTTATAAAGAGACCAGATCTCCAGTTTCAAAATATTACAGCTAATCGATACTGGGCAAATAAAATACACAAGAATCAATACTGGGCAAGTAAATACACTCGCCTTTCTCTCTTTTCAGATACAATAAACCCTGCATATTTTTTAATATCCTTTTTGTTCTAATTATTGTAGTCTTACAAACTCTGAGGATACAGTCAGACCTGCAGCCAGTTTAGTCTTTGCACTTTTTATTCCATTTTTCAGTTTCAGACAAGTCCTTTTACACCATGAGTATGATATGTTGATTTGTAAACCACCAGCACAGCTGGACTTTAAGAACTTTTAACTTTATTGTGACAGTAAGCAGAGATGGTGTAGTGAAGAAAAGAAAGGGAAATATTATTTAAACTTAAAGGCTGATGCACTCTTGGATGAAAACTTCATATAAATTATAGAAATAAAGAGTACTATTTATATATATATCTACTTTCTTTTACATGTCATTGATTTTTTTTTCATGTTTATGACCATATGTATTTTTTAAAAAATATTTCATAACAATACTGTTTGCTTCCCTGTTGCTGTCAAAGATTTCTTGGGAGAGCATTGAATACACACAAACCAGTGGGAAACCAGACTGTCCTTAATCTGGAATTATTTATGGCTGGTATTTTCTACAATAGCTGGTTAAGGGATAGTTTATTCTGGGTGGACAAATTTACTTAGTACATGTACTTACCTGTCTGGAAAAGTGTATTTGTATAGATTTGTCACCTGGCCTAGAAATGTGTTTATAGAACACATATAACCAACCATGTACCTGAAATGACCTAAGTGTGAAATAAAACCAGGGTGGACAAGAGAAACACAATTATGCACCCTATTATTGGTTTTGTGGGTCAAACAAATAAGAACAGTGTTCTTAGGGGCATTTTAACTAACACAGGGGTTATTGGTTTTAACAAGACTTTTAACACAATACTGGCTTTATCATGCAGAGGAAATGAAGCAAAGTACCTTTCCCATGGACACACCAAAACAAATGACCCTGACTGGTCTGAGCAGGATTTGAACTCGTGACCCTCTTAATAATAATAATAACAGCAATAATAATATTAAAGACTTTATTTACAAAAGGTAACTCAATTAGTTACAGAACTAATCTACCTTGAGGCCTTCTATCTGTTATGTACAATATATACAGTATATACAACATGATGTGAAGAATCTGGCTTGACACTAAATAATTAAGCAATTTTAAAACTCAAAGTATCAAGCCTGGAACACATGCACAGGCATCAGTTAACACATAAACATATATAAAATATAAATATCATCCTGCATTGAAAAATGCAACTGTGAAAATGATGCAAAATTATAGAAAAGCAGGTGATATTTATTGTACTAGAGATGTTCAATTGTCTAAAGATTTCATCCATTTGAGACATTGATTATGAAAAGAAGAAATGCTAGGTGCCTGCCTTATGTCACTGGGAATGTTGTTCCATACCAGTGGACCAATATATTGAAAACTTTCTTAAACAATTCCTTCTTTGGCCTTGGTATAATGTAATTTTTGCTTCTTATGGACCTTAAATTCGGAGTACCATCAGCATCTCTTTGGTGAAAGATATTGCTTAGATAGACAGGAATGGCTTTTCTGGATACTTTATACATCAATTTGGCCTTTCTAAAATATATTCTTTCATGTATTGTTAAAATGTTTATATTATTCATTGCATCCTGGAAACTGTTTATACATTGATCTAGAATTAAATGGCAAGCCCTCTTCTGGACCCTTGTATTAGAGTTTATAGCTCTACCAACTGTGCTAGCTACCATGGCTGGCCAAAGTAATGTGGGGCATTTACTGTATGTATATGTGTGTGTGTGTATATATATATATATATATATATATATATATATATATACATACACTCACACATGTATCTATATATATATATATATATATATATATATATATATATATATATATATATATATATATATTTATACCACATACATTAAAAAATAACATGCAATTAAAGTGTTGGCATAAAGCAATTTGATATACCAATACTACTGGTATATCAAATTGTGATCCACCCATGGCGCAATAATACGCATATATAAACATTCTCGCGAGCGTCTGCAGTTGATTCTAGATCAATGATCAATTTCCACATATTAGTCACTAGTGACGTATGAAAAAATAACGATGAAAAGTATTAATAATCCCCGTTTTCTAAATGAATTTAATATGGTACACATTTTCATCACAATCCTTTCTGCTTTCTGTTCTCCCCTCCCCTCTCATGCATGACGGACAAACTGCGCAGAAATGTAGAATGAGAGAGAAAAGGAATTTGGCCTGGATTAAAAAACTGAAATAGAAATTACACCAAATAACCTACAAGAATATGGTTTGTCCTAACGATAAGTGTGCACTTTCCTTGGGATTTATCTACAGCGTTTATCAATGATACAATGTTGCAAACTAGTAAATTCCTCGGTTACGTGGTACACATATTGTGATATATTTAATGTTATGTTTGTTTGTTTTTTCTTAAACATACCATAATGTTCTAAAAAATCGATTATTATTATTTAAATATGAAAATGTCTAAAGGCCTCATTCTCTCTCTCTCTCTCTCTCTCTCTCTCTCTCTCTCTCTCTCTCTCTCTCTCTCTCTCTCTCTCTTGACCATAGTAGCAAGACACGGGCTAAAATCTATGAATTGACGAACGCAGAGGATTTTATTTTGTGTCATCCCACGATATATCTGGACTTATGAATGATGGTAAAAGTTAAATCAAACCGACCAAAGGATGAGAGAGAGAGAGAGACAGAGAGAGAGACAGAGAGAGACAGAGTTTTAAAGTCAAATCTACCAGGGAGAGAGAGAGAGAGAGAGAGAGAGAGAGAGAGAGAGAGAGAGAGAGAGAGAGTTTAGGGTCGATTGTACTGTTGCTAAAGCTGAATAATGGCTTAGCTCAACTGTAAATATATTAAAATATTTTAATTACCTCTTGTTGATTCGTCAGTTGGCTTAGTTTATATTCCTCCTTAATTTCCATGCGCCGGTATGTGAAAGGCATAGCTATCCAAGTGTTGCTAGTGCACTACTTTTATCATTAAAACCATCTTTCATGTTTAAATCATAAGTGTGTATTATACTGATATAATCAATGTGGAGAAAAATAGAAACCAAGAAAAGAAAAGAATCAACTTATCAATATA
>JAECUM010031586.1:0-30301 GCA_016617855.1 Megalonaias nervosa | reverse complement strand
GTGATGTGATTATGTGATTATGATTTTTAACGTAGCTTTAACAATTTTTCAGTCATATCGCTACGATGTCTGCAGTGTGGCAGTTTATAGTGATGTCTAGCACTGGGGCATCATGCCGCAGACATGTAGCATGATGTCCCACCCAGTCACATTATCCTGACACCAGGCCGACCAGTCCTAACACTAACCTCTTAATGCTGAGCGCCAAGCGAGGCAGCTGTTAGTACCATTTTGTAAGTCTTTGGTATGACTCGACCGGGGATCGAACCCACGACCTCCCGCATCCGAGGCGGACGCTCTAACCACTAGGCCACCGGAGCGGTTCAATTCCATGGAAAGTAACTGCCTAATCTGGTGCTTATTCAGAGGTCAAGGATGAGCATTAGAAGGAAAATAATGCTTTAATAAAACATTTTTCATATTCCATATTTTGTTCTTAGCAACTAAGTTTGTTTTTAACACTAAAGGGATATACTTATATCCAAAATTCACAAAACCAAAATGATCAAAACTACTCCAGTATGATTATTACAGAACCAGACTAATTTAGCCCTTGAAGTTTGTTGTTGTTGTTGTTGTTGTTGTGGGGCTTAACGCCATTTTTCAGCACACGATAGGCTATACATGGCGGCCAGTATTAATGGTGGAGGAAGAAACCGTAAAACCGCCGAAAGAAACTTCACCAATCTTACCTGAGAGAAGCTACTGGCAAGCTTTCTCACATTTTGCATTCGCCGAATCTTAGACTCGAACCCACGCAGACAGAGGTGAGATGGCAGTGATCCGTAACGAAGAGCGCTTTAGACCACTCGGCCACTCGGGGCCCCCCTTGAAGTTTGTAAATTGTAACATATTACGATAATATCAAACAAAGCCCCTTGGATCTAGGCCATTAGAAATATCATATAATTCTTACCTGTTGTAAAGTTACTGCTGCCAGCTGCTGAGCTGTGGAGAACTGGGATGGCAGGGCCTGACCCTGGGGCATTTGTGTTGCCCCAATGTTGTACATGCTGGGTGCTGCCACCCCTGGCTGTGACAACAATGTGGTAGCCATATTTACTTGTGCCTGTGTTAGAGTACTGGCCTGAATGCTCGATGCTGCTGATACGGCAAGAAAATCTGAAGAAAATAGGTTTAAAAATCTAACAATCACACAGTTACATAGACAAAGCCTGGGAATTTTATAAGGTACATGTATGGAAACATCAATGACTATTAGGTATTTATGCCCTGGGTAATGAAGATGTTTGCTGCTTTATGTTTTGCGGGTTGACCTCAATTTTTCAGCACATGTCTGGCTATACATTGTAGCCAATACAATACATAATGCCAACCACCTGACAGGTATTAGCATAATTATTGCTATTATAAGTGGCAAAAACACATAATTTGGCATAAAAAGTGTAATCCATATATTACATGCCAGAATTACAGCACATATGAAAAAGATACATTTTTTAAAATAACCTGGTTCTGCAGCTAATCAAAATTCTTGTCACAAAGGGCAAAATCCACTGGAATTAGAACTAGTCTACATGTGTAATTTTCACTGGATGATCATGAACTTGAATTCTGCAATGATCATGGTCAAGTACTCAATGTGCTCTATTACATTACTCTCATATTCTTAAGTTTGTAAAGCAGTGTTGATTTGTCACTTTTTCTGATCTGACAAGTTTGAAAAGATCCATCTGCTCTAGCATTTTCTCTCATATAACATCCACAACTCACACTGTAAAGTGTTTCACTTAATATCTGGTGCCATTTTATTTAGAAATATAGACTGGTTCACTAATTAACTAGCTTATCAATAAAATGACTCTGTTAGGCAAAGTTCACTTTTGAAGAAACCCATCTGTTTTCTTGGAAATGGGATCATATACAGTTGCTATAAATTGCAAATAAGGAAAGTACTCTTACGCTATTCTTACGCAGTAGTCACCTTTTTAACAATATTCTCAAAGTTATGAGTGGAATTAAAGAGATGATAATAAAATGGAAAAAACCCCAACTTTTTACTGTTTTGTTTTTATTTTATTTTTTAATGTAGCAAAAACAGCGTCTGCGGTCTTGCAGAAAATGTAATTTGGTGAAAAAGCATAACAATTACTCCAAAAACGTGATGGTTGGCATGTATGATAATAGATGGAGAATGAACCCAGGAAGAATCACCATCCCACAGGAAGTAACTGGCATACTTTCTCAAACACCCACATCAGCCAGATCTGAGACTTGAACCCATGCAGACTGAGGCTAGATGTATGGGTGATCTGTAAAGGCCAATACCTTAGCACATTGGACACCTGGGGCCCCTGGGTAGTGATGATAAAAATGGAACTATTCATATGAAGTTATGGATATATCATTAACAGGCTTTAAAAAGACTGGATTTATTACAATCTTGGGAAACTAGAGTAATGGTGAGCAATTTGATCATGTAAATATAAAACTGCCCTTCCTGCATCCCACCCATACCCAATGACAGAGATAAATCTATATTAAACCAAGCTGCATAACACTTTTGAAAACAGTGCAAGAACAATAATTTGTCAGCAGCAACAACACTAAAAACTGAAAGAGTAGTTGCACTTGCAAAATAATCTCACATAATGCATCCTGCTGTAAATCAGAAAAGACAAAATCTCTTACTAAAATCATAGGAGCAAAAAGATTTATCAATATGTATATTTTTAGACGATGACCATAATATATATGGAGATTCAGCAATCCAAATGAAACTGCAAGACAAACTGCTGGACCAGCTGTGCTAACAAGAGTGCATCATATATTAAACTGCAAAACAAACTGGGCAAAAAGCAAATAACTCCAACAAACATTGTGGGAATGAAGTGATCTGCTGATATGTGCATCTTCAGGTTATGACCTTAATATTTACCAGCTTTCAAGGCAAAAACTGCATAAGTACTTATACTAATCTTATACTAAATAAAGCTAAAGACAAGAACAATAATAATTCTAATAAAAATTGCAGCAACAAAGTGGTTTGCCAGTATGAGTATATCTGGGTTATGACTATATTATTTCGAAAGTTTCATGGCAATCTATCATAAACTGCAGGACTAGTTTTGACAAGACTGTACCACAGAATGCATTTTAAGAAAAAAAAGGCAATAACTCTCCAGCAAGAGATGGGAAGTCATTTGCTGAAATACACATCTTTGGTTAGGAACATGATATTTCCCAAGTTTTATGGCAATCTATCAAATACTGTGGGATTAACTGATTTTTAGATGTCGGCATCTCCAAGTGATGGTCATAATAATAACTAAAGTCTGTGGCAATCCATCAACGTCCTTTGATGCTCTACTGGACAAAAAGAATGTCCAGAAATTCAAGACAATTTCTTCCTTTTAACAGCTGAAAGTTGAACTTATCTCTGATGTTCTTCAAAGATTTTCAAATTAGCTGCTGTCTTGGACATAATGGATGTCAGAGCGGCACAATTTAAACTTAGGACTAAGCAGACATCATTAGATTTAGAAGTCCATATCAGTATGCCCATTACTTCAGGAGGGTAATGACATCAAGATTTTCAAGACTGCCATCATGGCAGCCATATCTGATGTACAACTGTCGCCATTTTCAATTAGGACCAACTAAGTATCATAAGAAGTCTAATGGTGAAAACTACATGTTGATACAACATCCATTAAGTATGTGTGTGTGTGATTTGGATTGTTAATGTAGCTTTAAAAAATTTGCAGTCATATCACTACGATGTGTGCAGTGTGGCAGTTTATAGTAATGTCTAGCACTGGGGCATCATGCTACAGACATGTAGCATCATATCCCACCCAGATGCATTATCCTGACACCAGGCTGACCAGTCCTAACACTAACCTCTTAATGCTGAGTGCCAAGTTAGGCAGCTGCTAGTACCATTTTGTAAGTTTTTGTTATGACCTGGCTGGTGTTCAAACCCACGACCTCCCGCATCCGAGGCGGACGCTCTAAGCACAAGGCCACTAGAGCGGTGCCCCATCCATTAAAAAAAAGAATAACAATATTTTCAAAATGGCTACCATGGTTGCAAAATTGTGGGTCAGTTTGCATCAATTTCATTTAACACCAACTAGATACCAAACGAACTTTGAAGAAGAAAACCCCACTGTCAAATTGAATTTCCATTTAATAACAAGATTTCCAATGTGGCCACCATGGTGGCTATACTGATGTCTGCCATTTTAATCTAGACATCTTAAGATGTATTTTGATGAATGCACAATGTTGATATGATCAGCCATCAAGGAGAAGTTGCAGAGATTTCAAGATAGCCATTGTGGTGTCCATATCAAAGGTCATGTCAGCACCAATGTCATTTATTACCAACTAGACATTATAAGAACTCTTCCAGACGAAAAACCTAAGTCAATATGACTTTTCATCCAGGTGGAGCAATGATACTGACATACTGGATGTCAGATCAGCACCAGTTTCATTTAGGACTAACTAGATATCATATCAAGTCTGTAAATTAAAATCCCATGCTGATATGACCATCCATTCAGAAGTAGCAACTAGCAAGATTTACAAAATGGCCACTGTGGCAACCATACAGGATGTCCAAATGGCACCAATTTGATTAAGACCAAGTAGTTTAGGAGAAGTAGCGATAACACATTTGTGCTAATGGACAATGGATTGACAACTGACCAGCCCATACGCCCTTCTGGTCTATAAGCAGAAGAACTAAAACTAGGACTATCTGTGCTAATAAGGTTATATGCCAGATGGAAGGATGAAAGACACAAGGATTACTATTTATTTAATAAGCAAGTAACAAGTTAATAATCAAATAAAAGACAAGGCCCCTGAAAAGTACAAAGGAACTGATAAACTTGATGGGGGGGGGCACTTTTCTTGGCAATCTGGCAGCAAAAACCTAACTAGGTGCAACACAAACGGTGATAAAAGTGATCTTGATTCTGCAATGGTCTAACAAGCAATACACTCTTTTTTTACCTGCTCCTTGTCTAGCCCAGGGTGGGTTTTTCCCCGCAGGTGTTCCAAATTGAGACATATTTCACCTGAAATACAGATTAACATCATGTTTGTGCATAGCAGGGTTCATTCTGAATTTTAATATTTGAATGAAATAATTCTCTTTCTAGTGTGAAAAGGGCACAGTTGATGAAAAAAGGGAGAAGAGAGTGCAGAAAGTTCAAAATTTATTATCTTCAAAAAAAAAATTTATTATGTTCAAAATAGTCACCTTTAACTTCCGTTTCTGCATACTTTCACATCAGATGATCAAAATACTGATAAAATACAATTAAACCTTTATAAAAATTACATTTTTCCCCCTTCACCACAGATTATCACATGGTTATTGTATAAATGAAGCAACCTCTAATATAAGTTAAAGCTGAAAATCAGCAACCACTGTCTTAATAAAAATCCTCTTATCATGCATTCACAGGATGCAATTTTTGCATAAAATTAATTATTTTATTTGAAAATGAACTACACCTGTCACAATTTGCTCCAACTAGGTTAAAATATTAAATTTTTTACTAGTGTTTTAAGAATAATATGTGAATTTTCAGCTGAAAACAGCAATGTAACTTTCTGGAACTTACAATCATTCAGTTATAAGCCATAAATTGGCTGCTGGGCATAATACATCTTTTTCTAATTTTCTGCCTTCTTTAAAGGCAATACTGACACAAAAGAAAACACTGTACCATGATTATGATAGAAAGGAAAAGGAAAAGGTACATGATCATTTTTTTTAATACATATCAGATACATACATATATATATATATATATATATATATATATATATATATATATATATATATATATATATATATATATATATATATATATATGATGTCATCCATTTCTATATCAGAATTTATAATGTCTAATGTCCAAGAAAGAGCAACGAAATCATCAAGTGTTTTTTTTACAGCTTTTGTATTGCATTTGTTTATTCATTCATCACAGTAACTCACAGTATGTGCTTGTGGATAAATACATTATGTTAACAACAATTACATATGTGTCTTTTTTACATTATTTATAGTCTTAGGCTGGTAAACATACTAACCATTCATATTTATTTTTAATGGTGAAAATCACATTTTTCAACCATCCGCTGTTATTATTTGCATTTCTGACTGCCTCACTAATTTCATCCTATCTGTGGGCCTCTTGAACCAATCTGGCCTTGACTAGAATTACAATACTGTATGTGTTAAGTTGACAGTTCAATTTGTAGGCAATGCTTCACACACCTAAAGCTGCCCTTGCTTAGTCTGGGTTTCCTCTCACATTTTCCACCCCATGTTAGATATTTTGACAGTTATGTTGGGGTAGGAGGTTAGTGAACATCCCCTATCAAAAACATATTTTATCTCTTTGCTAGCCAATACAGCAACCAAACGTAGTCTTTACAAGTTGGACCTTGCACTTGGTCATGTGATCCAAATTCCTGCATGGAATTCAAAAATATAGAACTGAAAACATGGCATTCTTCATTGTCTTATGTATGAATTCGGAAAGTGCTCGAGGTGATATAAGCCTAACTGTCATCTCAGAACCTAAACTCACTAACTTTTAAAGAAAAAAAAATAAAAACTTGATGATTTCTACTATTTAACATATACTGTATATACTCGCTTATAAGAAAAGTCTAACTGCAAACTGCACACTCAGATCTGCTGTCGCATAATGCGCAAGCAGATCTGGGTCTGTGCATCTTTTTTTAGGAATAATCAGCAGAACAAACAGATTGGACCCTGATCTGCAGATGCATTATGCTACAGCAGATCACGATCATTGTTGTTTGCAGTTTGACTTGACTTATAACTGAGTATATATGGTTGTGATCTTTTGGATCTGCTACCACCTCACCAATTCATCATTTTATAGACTGAAGCTCCTGGGCTTTGCCACCTACAATAACCTAGTGCTAATGAACACCCCTGGCCAGCAAAAATCATCTAGAAGATGGACTTGGTACAGTCCAGATGGAACACACCACAACCAGACTGACTATATTTTCGTGAGGAAGCACTTCCTGTCTAGTGTCAACATTGCCAGAACATGTAGCTTCCCAGGAGCTGATATAGAAAGTGACTATTACTTGCTAATGATGACTATCAAACTTCATTTGAGGAAAATCAAGAAGTCAAGACAGGTTAGGATGAGGTTTGAACTTGAAAAACTTAAAGATCCATGTGTGGTACAAGCATTTGAGGCATCACTAGGCAGTAAATATGCACCACTCACAATTCTGGGTGCTGAAGAAATAAACCTATGTTCCTTATCATCTTCTTCAACATGGCATTAACAGGCACAGCCAGCGAGATCCTAGGCAAACATCGAAGGATAAAGAAGCCCTGAGTCACAAGAGATATCCTCGACCTCTGTGATGTGAGGAGAAAACTGAGGAGGAAGTGGGGAGACCTTGAAGGAGCAGGAAAATACAGGGAGATTAACAATAGGATTAAGAAGAGCTAAAGAAAAACCCTCAAAAACCAGGAAATCTAGTTACAGGACCTATGTATGAAAATCGAGAAAAGCCTGAACCAGAATAACAATAAAAAGGCATACCAGTTTGTGCGAGACCTGACACACAGAAACAGGTGAGATCTACCATGATCCAGGATAAGGCTGGCAAGAGCCTCACAGAAGACCAAGAGATTCTTAACAGATGGACGGAATAATGTTCTGAGCTTTACAACCAGGAGACTTCTAGAGACAAAGCTATACTAAACTTTCTACTGACCACAACTGAGGTTAACCACCCGATCCAAAATGTCCTCACAACAATCTGCAACAAAATCTGGCAAACAGGAAAATGGCCCACCTCATCAACCAGTCTCTGATCATCACTCTCCCTAAGAAAGGGAATCTGCAACTGTGCCAGAACTACTAAACAATCAACCTCATCAGTGACCCAAGCAAGGTTATGCTTAAGATCATCTTCAACAGAATGAAACCCCAAGTGGAACTTATCATTGCTAAAGAACAGGCTTGTTTCAGAGCAGGACATAGCACTATAGAAGAGATGTCTTCACTGACTTCAAGAAGGCTTTCAACAGGGTATGGCATGCAGCCTTGTGGGCCATCATGTACATATACAACATAAACAGAAAACCAATCAACACTAAACAAAACCTGTATAACAAGGCAACTAGCACAGTTCTTGTCAATGGGAATATAGGAGATGGATTCAGAACCACAATCTGAGTCAGACAGGGATGTTTCCTCTCACCCACTCTCTCCAACATCTACCTGGAAAGGATCATGTCTGATGCCTTGGAAGACCAGGAGGGCAGTGCCAGTGTTGAAGGCAGAACATCTCAATCAAGCCTCACCAGGGCATAGGTTGGAGATAGTACTGAAAAGACCATGTTAATGACAAACAACCTGAGTAGCATCCAAATAGGAAATAGGAGCGAAAAGACAGAAGCTGGGCACAGTGACATGCTGCAAGTCCAAACCTGAGGTTCTTTCCTGGATTGCACAAACAACAGGTACCCTGGCTAGGCTGAAGCCTATCTGAAAGGATAGCAACATCAAAGACCAAGCATATGTGCTCCCTCATCATGCCCATATTCCTGTACATGAGACGTGGACCTTGGCAGTGGAACTAGAGAGAATTACACATGACATACAGATCAGATGTTGTCGAAGGATCATGAACTTCTCATACTTAGACCACATTTCTAATGAGGATGTGCACATTAGAATCCAAATGTTATTGGATCATATGAAGATCTGCTCACCATTGTAAAGAAATGCAATTAAAATGGTATGGTCACATCTCATGCTCATCTGGCCTGTCAAAGACAATCCTAAAGGGCACAGTAAGCGGAAAGAGAAAATGAGGCAAAAAGAAGAAGAGATGGGAAGATAACATCAAAGAGTAGACAGGCATCGACTTCACAAAGTCCCAAAGAGAAGTGGAAAAGAGGGCAAAATGGAGAGAAATTGTCACAAAGTCATCAGTGGCACTTCTACAACCAGCCAGATTATGTGAGAAACGAATTAATATTTAAGTGTTTGTGACTTCTACAGGGCACAACAGTATCAGTAGAAACTTTTTAAAAGAATGAAAAGTATTTTTTTGATAGTCAAAAATGATTTGGCAAAATCTGTTTTCATTTATGGGAAATGGACATCTGATGAAAAAAAAAAAAAATAAATGGAAGAAAAAATAAAAGTAAAAGTTTACTTGATTGGTGATATCTGAGTCCGAGTACCTAAAGCTTGTTAATTCATCTTGACAACAGTTCAAATCTGCAGCTACAAACAAAATGTACGTAGGTACAATATATGCAAAGATTAATTTATTTTTTCTATAGAACCCGATTTATCCAACATTTATTGCTTACGGCCAACTCGTAAGACATTTAACCCTTTACTAATTAACAAATTTATGAAATAGTTGGGTTTTTGAAATATATACTGCTTGGTATATTTTTCTATTCTTATTTTGTTTAATCGTTTAACCATGGTAATTCTCTCTCTCTCTCTCACACACACACACACACACACACACACACACACACACACACACACACACACACACACACACACACACACACACAGATATATATATATATATATATGGTACAGTATAATGTCAGGAGTTTACTCATTTGCTCCTGCAAGTTTCTTTGTGGGAATGGAAGTGCTATTTTGTAGGAGAAAACTACACAGCATTCCCAGTGATCATTGCTGCGATTGAAACTAACTCTTCAGTTTTATTGTTATGGTTTATTGTTTTTGTTTTTAGTATTGTTATAGGGGTTTTAAAAAAATTAAGTATATACTTAAACTAAACATTCTAAATAATTTTTAAAAAACCATTTTAAGTGTGACATTACAAATGGCAAAGAATTAAATCTTGATATTACTGAAATAATTAGCATATGCTTTTCATTTTCCTAACATATTTTTTAAAGCAAGGGACTCCTGAGTTTATGAAAATGACTAACAAATAAATAGGTTGAGTTCCATGAGTAAAGACTCCAGGCCTCCTTATCCTGAAATTCTGCTGAATGCCTGTTTATTACCGGCAAAATTTTTCATTGGAATTATAAAGTGCTGATCAACTTTAGACTAAAAATATTACCTTTGTGATTATTGTAAATTTTTTCAAAGATGTTCTGGACAATGGCATTGTGATAGATCAAGACTGTTGGCATCTCAGCACATTCAAGGCTACTGCTACATCAGTACATTCAAGACTTGAAATTCATTCGAAACACTATTCTTCTGAACTGGTGATAGAACTTTTAGGATTATTTTGGATTTCATTCAAAGTACTGCAAGTTCCTCTTAAATTTTCATTTGATAACTTAGAAAATTTAATTATCTGTTGAATTTTACATAAATTTTTTGTTTTGCTTCTTTCTGTTACTTAGTTTAAGACCATGGAATCATAACATCGAGATTGCTATTAATAATTTAATTCATTTACTGGTTTTCAATTTCACAACTTAGTCTTTAAATGAAAACAAATGCACAATAAAATGGACAAATGAACTGAAGCAGGTGCATGTAAGTTTGCAAGTAAATTAACAGACATATGCATAAAATTAATAAACAAATGAATAAATGAATGAAGAACAATTAATGAATGTATGTAAGAGATGATAGACAAATAGGAGATTAGCGAAATATATCAATTTACACACCAATAAGAAGAGGATAATAAAGGATGATAATTACAGTTCACATAACAGACATTATAATTTTACTGAAACCAAAAATGGAAATACAGTACACAAATTAGGACAATGAATGAGGTTATTATCTACAGTTTTTATTTGACTTAACAATAAAACCATTATCTTAGCTGATAAATCACTAATATCCCCAATTTTTAGGACCTGAAGACTATTTAACAAGTATTTACTTGTTTTATCAGATTATAGACAATTCAGCTCAAAGACAATTAGGCCCAAGTTGGGTTGAAATTAAGACAATTCGGCCCAGCTTGAAAGACAATTCAGCCCAACTCAAAAGACAATTCGGCCCAACTTAACAATAGTTTTAACAAGTTCTTTTTCTTCAAACAACCAGTAGATACTATGTAAGATATATATATATATATATATATATATATATATATATATATATATATATATATATATATATATATTGTAACATGATGGGTTCAGAAATAAATCTATAAAATAATTCTGCTATTTACATGTTTATTTACAATTTACACTATATACACTCCGTTTCCCTTGTGTTGCATTACACAAGAAAACCCCTACTTCCCTGTAGGATTACAGTCAAACTATCCCTTAGAACAGAGAGAGAAAATCTAATTAATCCTTTCAAACTGAAAGCTACTAAACCTCTCTCCCTCTTTCAAGTCAATGAATCTTATTAAAACCACTTTCCCAGTCCATAATTCAGTCTAGTTAAAACCTAATATTTGACATATGAAAGCAGATAAGGGTTCTCACTCCCTAGGATCACTGCTCTCAGCCAGACAGTTCTGTTATAATTAACAGCTCTAATTGTTTCAACCAGTCCTCAGGGGAAAACATAACTGTCCCTATCATTATAGCATCACCTTCCCAAGTATCTAATTTCATCACAATATAATTTAAGTAGGACAAAATGTTTTTGACACTTTTTATAGGTTGTAAATAGAATAGGTTTTAGGAAAACACTGAACAAATTTAAACAAACTAATCAATCTTGATATTCTTTAAAAGAAAACAATCATACTTAATATCGTACATATAAACGAGAGAAAACACAAACTGACATATTTTGCACATTCTAATTAAAATATTTATATATTTATTTTTTTGCTAAAAATATATTCATCTGCACAATGATATTCTCAATTTTCTTCCAGTCAAATTATCAATATTGATTTATAAAACAATAATACTTAACAGATAATATTCGACAGAATATGTGTACATTTTCTTAAGAGTAGTGACACCATACATGAGATATTATAACAAATATATTAAATTTTAGGGTTCAGGTTGTAACACTGCTGCATATAAGACTCTCAATCACACATGGGAGAGAGAGAATAATGCTGAGCATTTTGTCAGTGTTTAGTTGCTGCAATATGAAGCACTTGCCAGTTAATTTTATTGTTTGTTTTTATTTTTCAAGATTGATGTCTTAGTGTGTGCGCATGTGACCTGAGAGCTTGTAATTACTAATCAATATCAGCAGTCATATTAGCTCCATTATTCCATACAAATTAGAAATGAATAAACCGATTGCCACTCTTAATTATGGTACAAATTATCTTTATTTCCTTGTAAGCTGCAAATTTTTTTAATACAAAAATGTCCAGACATGCAAAAACTCTGTATAGATCTGAAGGCGTGTCTGTGTGTGCGAGTGTCTCTCTCTCTCTCTCTCTCTCATATATGAAAAACAAAGCAAATGCTAGTAAGGGAGAAAGTGAAACAGCAAAATACATCTGAGCCTGTATTCACAAAACTCTCCAGCCTGAGTGCACATACACAGATACATACATACATATATACATGCATGCATGCATGCTCTTGTCCACACATATCCGAGCACATATTAGACACTGGTATTTTTCGTGGCTCTAAATAGTGTGTGTTTCTTTATTTCTCATTTTATTTTATATCTCTGAAGTTGGCTTAAATATTTTTGTTCATTTGTGCATAAAATGATAATGTAAAGGTAGGAAAGTCATATAGGGACTGTTATCATTGACACCTGGAGCTATTTTTCACAGAACTTAAGTATAATCAAAATGTCAAGTAACAGAGGTTCCCAAAGGTTCTGTGCTAGAGCCTTTACTATTATTTTAATGTCAGTGATAAAGCAGATGACTTCAACTCACAAGTGATACTATTTGCTGATGATACTTCTTACTTCTGTTGCGACTTCTTCTACAGACCCGTCACAAGTACAAAGGATTATAAACAATGATTTTGAAAAAACATATATTAATGGTCTGAGTTATACACATTTTGGACCAACATTATCCACTGATGCTAAATGAACTGATTATATTAGTATGATTATTCTGAACACATGTAAATATCTATGCTGTGCATGACTAAAAAATTTTTTTGCAGGAAGCTTTGGTCAAATTATATATATATATATATATATATGCAATGAACTGACAATGAACAGTGCAAAACTAGTATCTAACTAGCCTGAACGCTTTCGACTTTTAATGAGTCTTTTTCAAAGGCAAACACAAGACACAGACAAGACAAACAAATAAAACAGAACAACTGTTGTGTTTGCAAAACTTTACATGGCTGTTTCTACAGGAATTAAACCTTTAAATTTATTATGTTTCAACTAGTTTATTTCAGCTTGTTGTGGATGCTAGAAAATGTTTTTATTGACCTGTCTTTTCTAGTCTTCTTGGTTTAAACCGCTTGGTTTCAATGTTCTAAGGCAGCGTATCCAGTAAGATTCCTTTTCTTTCCTAGTTTCGCAACTCTATTTGGGGTTGTGAGCAATTGCAATAAGTGTTATATCACTGAAAGTGTGGCCAGGGGAGGAGAAGTGTTCTGCAACTAGGCGTCTGTACAGCTTCTTTGTCATCCAATCAGATCTATGAAGGTTGGTTCTTTTGTGTAGCTTTTCAGTTTCTCTGACATACTGAAGGCTACAGATCTTACATGTAAGGAGATAAATTACATTCTGTTTTGCATGTTTTGTTTGCACCATGTAAGTTTAATTTTTCTCTAGTCACTGTGCTAGAAAATGTCCTGGTCTCTATCATATGTCGACAAGTTTTGCACCTTTTATCACCACACCGGCCAGATTGACTAGGGTGGTCTTGATTAGTGATTGGCATTAGCTTCGCCCTGACCAGGATGTCCTTGAGGTTTTTTGGTCTCCAGCAGGCTACTACAGGTTTGTTCGGGAGAACTGAGACGTATTACTTTAGAAGAAAGTTAGTTATTCTACTCAACGACATCTGGGGGTGGGGAGGGGGACTTGCAGAACAATTTTATGTATAAAGACTCGAATAAAACAATTTTATGCTGAAAAGACTCAAATAAACAATGTCGTAACTGATATGGAGATTATTCAGCAACAGTGGGAAAATGAAGCAAACGGAAAGAGAATCATGTATGTACCAAGATTTAAATGACATTTTTTAATGTTTCTTGAATGTGCATGACAACAGTACCTGCTCGCATATCATGCTTACGTCAAGAATAAGAATTATTAATGTATATTCAGTTGAAATAAGTTTATTCTTAAGACTAAAAGAACCTTTTAATAATTAATGTTACTTTTAAATGAAGATATTAAATGCTTTGAAGCATGTAGCTTTCTTACTATGTACATTACATATACTTCTCACAAAAAATTTAGCCCCCCTCTGGAAAGGCCACCTGTCTTATAAGGCCACTTTCCCGGTGCAGAAAGCGTGGCCATATAAGAGGGGGACCACTGTAGTTTTAAATACTCAAGTGCCTAACTAAATCGACCTTCTTCCACAGAAGATATGATGCATCTAATTTTTTTTGTTTGTGTGTAATTTGGATTTTTTAACGTAGCTTTAACAATTTTTCAGTCATATCACTATGATGTCTGCAGTGTGGAAGTTTATAGTGATGTTGAGCACTGGGGAACCATGCCACAGACATGTAGCATGATTTCCCACCCAGTCACATTATCCTGACACCAGGCCGACCAGTCCTAACACTAACCTCCTAATGCCGAGCACCAAGCGAGGCAGCTGTTAGTACCATTTTTATAAGCATCTGAGGCGAACGCTCTAACCACTAGGCCACCGGAGTGGTCTCTTTGTCTACATAACTCCCAAAGCATCACGTCCATCTCTACTATACTTCTTTTTTGCAGACGTCCTCTCTCCAATGTACAAATTGTCTTTGGGACTCTTTCCCTAAAGATATCAGAAAGCTCTTATCTTTATACCAGTAACTTCAAAAAACATTTATTTAGTGCAACAAACATTTCAAATTTATTCACATTTTTTCTAAACTTATTCTATTTTACAGTGTTTCTCTTTACGCACATTTGTGCGTCAGGGACGCATGCTGGAGAAAATTGATGCACACATTTTGTTGCTGTGCATTTTTTTCATACAAAGGATTTGCAAAATGCAATCAGGATTTATTTAATATCCAATGCTTTGGATGAGGAATGGCATCGCGTATACTTCAAGCATAGGCATAGTCTAGCTCCCTGTGTTGCACTCAGCTATATGGAGCATGTGAAACAGAGAATCAGACTAGCATGTCCAATGTTATGACGGAGTAGCTTCCCCTAATCTCACGAGGTCTCACGCGATTTCCATCAAGCTTCGCAAGATGTTGTCCAGATGTTTAACCTCAATGCTTGTTGCACTAGAAAGTGATCTCCAGAAACGGCGTGAACTAAGAATCATTAGCCACAAAACTGAAAGAAGCAGAACACAAAAGAATAACTGTGGATCTAACTTTAACAAAAAATGGAGAAAATAATTCCCTTGACTGGAATACGGCACATCCATTAGGATTACCGGTGTGACTACTGATCATGTGAATGCAAAGACTGCAAAAGTGAATAATCTTTTCCTAACAGGGTTTAAGAATTTTAAAAAATCTGCCCTTGTTTGCCACAAGATATCTGTAGAACACATTATCACACAAGACATTCTTTCACAACAAAGAAATCAGTAAACTTGCAGAGACAAATTCATTATATGGATTACAAAGTCAGAGGGTCATTGCAGATTTTGTTGGTTTTTAACTTTGCTGCAATGAAAGAAAGATCTAAAAGTTCAAGTGTAACTTATTAAAGAGAAAATGAATCATTAGCCTCTTTGATTTTTGGATAAATGTGTTTTAGGACAAAGTACAATGAAACTGACGATAGCACACATTTTATGACAGGCAGTAAATCAACTGTCATTTGGTTAAAAAGATTTATTTGGGTTTTTGTACTGGCTTATGTGTAATATGTTGGTGTATAATATTGCTACAAAAAGATTATAAGGAGACTGTTAAAAGTTAAACTTTAAACTCAAAGGAAAATTAACTAATAAAATTATCCTTTGAATGGACAATGCATTTGTGTGTTAATTGTGCATGTTGGTTTATTTGTATTTTTAGAGAGAGAGAGAGAGAGACTCTGTTGTGCAAGTTGCAATATCCTATTTCAAGCTGAAAATGTATTGGTCAGATGAAAATTTGTCACTACATTTTTGACTCCCAGTTCTGACACCAAGGGGTTTTTTCTTCCCTCAATTTTACACCCCTGGGGGATACACTGATTTTACAACTAATTAAATTGAGAATGAAATGGTGTTCTCAAACCAGCACACATGTTCACCGGCAGGAACAAATTATTGTACATCTATGATTTTCGTTCTCACTTTAAAAAACAAAATAAATACTAGAAAGGAAAATGTGACCTCCCTTTATTTCATACATTACACACATCATATCCCAAAAGAAAAAAATAATTCTACATGGTTCTGTTACCTAAAGCAAGAATTTTGAGCTATACAGAAAAAAAAAAACAAATATTAAAAACTGTCCAAAAATATTTTGTCTTAGTTAACTTACACCTGCATATATATCATACTTAGTATTTATTTTGAAGAAGAAATACTTGTTAAAACTATTGTTAGTTGTATTGTTAAGGCCTTGTTAAGTTGGACCGAATTGTCTTTCAAGATGGGAGGAATTGTCTTATTTTCGATCAAAGTTGGGCCGAATTGTCTTTGGGATGAATTGTCCAATACCCGTTTTATCTACTAAATCGGGATAATACTTTATCTTTCGGTGTTATTTTGAACACAATGATATGATCAGTGGAACGTAGTTCACCGAATACAAACCCTAGCTTTGCTTATGGATCATACATACTCGACTTTTGGACTATTTGACCGAAAGCAATATGACGGTCGGCAAACGACTCCTATTTATAGCAACAAGGTGAATCTGTAAACTGCCCCAATCGATACTTTCAATAAGAGATGCACTGTTGCTGACCTCCCAGTTTTGTTTTGGTAGTAGCAAATATAAATTACATGGATACGTCTTAACATTGTAAGACTACCCTCCATCCTGCTACAATTGTCCCAATGTCTTCATTGTGAAACGTCACCTTAAACTCGGACACTTACTATGAAACTTTGACGAGCAACATATCATTTAAATGAATGTATCGGATGGATCTGGCTAACAAAATTGAGCGAGAAATGAAACAATGAATAAATGTTTCGTTAAAATCCTCAAAACTACTTCCTCACTGCTTACTCAATCCCTCCTCGTGTTGATATTGTCGGTTTCCACTGTTAGTCACTTAATGCTATATCTCTATTCTTTATGCAAAACATTTCTTAAAAATAAATCTAGTTTACTACACCTTGTAATGCACTCCATATGGATGAAAAAATATTACATCTTATCATAGTTTCTAATCTCTGCTCTCATGGTACAGATTTTCGATGACCGAACGACTTTTTAAAATAAGAAAGTACAACAGAAATTTAACCGAAACGAAATTCATTACAATACACTGCCATTCAACCAGTATGATATATATCATGATTTGTATAAATGACAATTAGCATTCTCTCTAAAAATCTGTGACAACATCGTGAACTCGCTACTCATGATCAAAAGTTGCCAAAAGTTAATTTGGATTTAGGTAAATTATTGTAGGTGTATAATCATATTTTTCCAGTTGATGTTGTCACTATGTACTGATCTGATTACTGCGGAAGTATTTATTTGGTGGAATATGTGGATTTGAATCAGGGGCGCACGCAGAATTATTATCAGGGTGTTGCAACTCTATGGTCATAAACTAAGCAACAGAAAGAAGCAAAACCAACAAGTTTTGTAAAATATAACAAACAATTCAATTATGGATGTTATGAAGGAAAATCTCAGGGGAACTTACAGTACTATGAAGTGAATCCGAAATAATCCTGGTCAAGTCCTATGGAAGTCCCAAAAAATGAAAAGTTCCGTATAAATTTCAAAACCGGAAATGTACTGGTCTGCCAAAAATCGTGATATTGTCAAAATGGCGTTGTCCAGATCTCCTTTGAATAATTCGCAATAGTTCCAAGATAATATTATAGTCCAAATGAGTGTTTTCTATTTCCTCTGAACAGTCCAAACAAATGTTCCTCTCAAATAATATCTAAGTACAACATTAAACACGTTTGCAGACTTGATGTTATAACGGGAACACAAAATAATAAAATAAAATAGATACAATCATACATATAATTATATTGTTATCAATGATATACAATTTATCAATTTAAAAAAAAAAAAAATTCTACATGGTTCTTTCAAAACATTTTGTGCCTGAAGAAGCATACATTAAATGCGAAACTAGTTGCACAGAATTATCGGCGTTTGTGTTGTTTTATTTTATCCCATTTCTATAACAGGAACACAAGAAATAAGAATGACTCCAAACTATGAATGAAATTTGATCGCTCAGTTCTCTTCTTATACGCACCTTCTATTACAACTATATTTTACAAACATATCCCTTGTGCGGTGTTACGAAACTCCCAAATCCACTCAGATCCACCCAAATCCATCGAAATTGACAAGATATTGACATGAAAGTTTTTCTCTTGTTCGGCATTAATAAAATTTAAAAATCTACATTAATATCGTTTCTAAGTGAGGTGTCTGCGATATTAGCACATGCTTCGAGTTCAACTTGGCGACGATGCGTGAGTAAAACCTTAAAAGTATGTTTGCTCATTTATAACATTCCTGAAATTAAATGTAATCGTAAATGTTGCGATGCATTATGAATGTGTATTTGTGTTGTTTACCAAGTTAAAATAAAAAAAAGCGGAGACCTACTTGTTGGTATAACTTACTTCTATGAGTTCGACGACGTAGTGAAAATAAGACTTTGAATCGTAACGGACATGAGCAATATATTGTACATCCATAAGATGTTAGGTCTTGCTGTTTTATAGTGTTACGTGTAGGCTCGTACAAAAGTAACAAAAGAAAAGAGTGAAGCCAACAAGCTTTGTAAATTTAACAATATTGATTTATTTCCCTAGAAAACAATGTCAGAATAGGAAATAGGACTTACCGTTTGTGAATATAATCCAAAAATTAATCCTAAAATTAAAAAATATAAGTCCTATCAATAAACAGTTCTAATTGAATCCAGGTTCGAATCTCTGTGAAGTTCCAATATGGAAGGCGATGACGTCAGATGAGGTCGTTGTACTGGTGGCAACAGATCCTCGACTGAATCACAGTTTATAATCTTGCCGTTTAGAATTCCAGAATAAATTTCCACTTAATTTCTTTGTCCCAGAACTTTTATAAATATGAAGTACTTCTTTTGTTTTCTAGAGAATATGAATTATTAAATCCCAAAAATAGATGAACTTCAAAAACAATCTGGCAACAACAATTAAAACCTCTTGAGCCCTCAAGGTTTAAAATACGACTGGATAAAATTAATACCAATTGTCTGTTTTAAGCCTCGATTTTAGATCACATGGTGGCTCACGTGATGGGTACGTGACACTAATTTGAACAAAACAATAGAAGCGCACAACCGATAGGCACGTCCGCCATGGAAGAACTTAGCGAATCTTATTATAAAATTCAATTTTAAAGTTGTTGTTTACAAATTAGAGCCATCACGCAATCAGAAAATGACCTTGGTAATAGCCAAACGTTTTATCTTGATGCTTACAAGATCTATGAACCAGAGTGAGCTAAAAATAGTGCTGAAAAAATGGTTATAATCTAATCGGGTCAAGCCAATTTTCCGAAAAGACTCAAATCCAATGAAAATTATCATTACAATCAAATATAATGAAACAAAATAAAAAAAAAAAAAAATTTAAAACTAACACACAAGCAATTTAATTACATATTCGTAACAATAGTAAATAACCAAGTTCTATATCAGCCATCTACGGCATACATTTACGAATTCGGAATTTAGTATGGAAAGAATTTCGATTTACTATTTTAAAATACATATTCATATTCAATTAAACGCCGATGTTTTCGAAAGTCTGCAGATTTAAATGAAACAGTGTTACGAGTCTATGCTCATAAAATAAGTAACAGAAAAGAGTATAAGACAACAAGCTTTGTAAAAGTTAACAAATAATTTATTTCCGTGGAATACAACGTGAAAAGGAGAAAAAAAACTTACGGTATTGCGAATTAAATCCTAAAATAATCAAAGAATTACAGAACAAGTCCTGATAATTTAAAGTCCTGAATAAAATTCGGTAAAAGTCCCGAAGAAATCCAAAACCTGAAGTCGATGACGTGGCTGTGATAGCTATTAAAGTGTTGCTGTGTCAAGTCTTTTGTTGGATCACAGTAATATAATTCCAGGTTTGAATTCAGTATAAATTCCAGTGAATGTCTTTGTGAAATAATTTTATCAAAGCACTTTTGTATTTCCAGAGAAAATAATCACTTGAATTCAAATAATCTGAACAAAAAAA
Organism: Megalonaias nervosa; assembly: GCA_016617855.1. NCBI lineage: Eukaryota > Metazoa > Mollusca > Bivalvia > Unionida > Unionidae > Megalonaias > Megalonaias nervosa. The sequence goes on along the minus strand of JAECUM010031586.1, from coordinate 9,838 downwards.
GATTCCAGCCCAAAACTACTGGTCACAACATATAATATAATTTAAAAATGCTAGATGTCAAAGCACGAATGACCAAGTCCTCACAAAATTACAAGATTCTATAGTTCTGTACTTGACCTCAGGTCACAATTAGCTTTTTCTAGAAAAAAAAACAAAAAACATCACCTAATGGAAAATAACCTTCTAAAATGGTCCTAATGTTTACAAAATCAAAACCATGACCTGTAAAATTCACTTAGGAAAGTCCAAAACCGTGACCCAAATAAACATATTTACTTCTTCAGTTAATAAAGATCATGATATTAAGCCCTTACACACAGATAATAACTTAGCTATGTATTAATTGTTTACATAAAATGAAATTAAAAAAAATCAATCAGGTCAAGCAGAAATTAACTCAGTTTTGGACAAGGTCAAGTTCAGCATACAATGTTACATTACAATAGCATGGAATGAAATTTAAAAAATAACAAACAAACAAACTATGAATTAAATATACATAACAAAATCTATTTGTAAAGTATTGCATGCAAATTATAAAGTAGCAAGTTATAAAAGAACAATTTTACGAGAGAAAATATATATTTCATGAATAAACACGCAAATATGATAACACATTAATTTCTACAATTTGTCATTGATAATAACTTTTATTCTTTTCTGATGCTGTCCGTTTCCGCTGGCCTGGCTTTTTCTAAACATTTTCGGAACCCTTTGGACACTTAAAATTGAAGCTTGGGAATATTGTGACCATAATAAAATATTTATCAATATTTTTTTCGGTACAACAGAAACTGTACTGTCTGCAAATAAAGAGATTTTACATGACTCTTTTGTACCGTGAATTTGGATGCCAATGATTCCTTTTCTGATCGTATTCTATCTGCAAAGGGTTCAGTTACTAATACACGAGTAGTGTAGTGGGGCACCTTAGCGACAATGGAAATCCCAGTCAAAAAGGTCGTGGGCAAACATGGGTGGGACTATAGACGCACAAGGGGAATTTAACATGAGGAATATTGCTGGGACTGTTTAGCCTCAATGGGAATTTAACATGGACAAAATCCCCTGGGGCTGTTTAGCAACAAGGGGAATTTAACAACACTATACTATCCAACATATCATATTCACTATCCAAAATGCCTTGTGTTCGCTTAGAATGTAAGCGAAGAAGATGAAATCTCACAAAATATCTATCCCTTACACCACAAAAATACTATCCATTACACCCACTATACCATCCATTATACAAAAAAATAATATTCGTCACAACATCTATATCATCCATCACCCCACACGCGAGTCGAACTGTTAGCTTAAATCTATGTCAGTGATTCCGAAGACGACATGAGTGAGCCTGCATCAATGTCCTCCACTTCTGTTACAAAACCATGGGTGTAATGGATAGTATTTTTATGGTGTAAGGGATAGATAATTTGTAAGATTTCATCTTCTTCTCTTACATTCTAAGCGAACACAAGGCATTTTGGATAGTGAATATGATATGTTGGATAGTATAGTGGTGTGATCGATAATATTTTTGTGGTGTAAGGGATAGTCTTTTTTTTGTGAGATTTCATCTCCTTTTCTTACATTTTAAGCTAATACAGGACGTTTGGATAGTGAGTATGATATAATGGATGGTATAGGGGGTGTAATGGATAGTATTTTTGTGGTGTAAGGATAGATATTTTGTGAGATTTCATCTCTAACTCTTACATTCTAAGCGAACACAAGGCATTTTTTTCTTTCTTAATAAAACAAACTTATCCTTAAGTACAAAAAATAGTGTGTGTGTGTGTGTGTGTGTGTGTTTGTTTGTGTGCGTATATGTGCGCGTTTACGTTTGTGTATGTGTGTTTGTTTTTCCCTTAACAAAAAGCTTATCCCTTAACAAAAAAGGGTGTATTATGTGTTTTTGTATGCGCACGTTCTTTTGTATGTGTATGTGTGTATTTTGTTTGTTTGCGCGCGTACGTTTGTATGTATTTGTGTGTTTGCTTTTTTCCCTTAAGAAAAAAAAAAAAAACCTTGTCCCTGCTCAATGTGTTTGTTTTGTGTGAATGTGGAGTAGTGTGACTATGACCACTAACTCTTTTGCTGAGGTGATTGTAGGTAATGGTGTGTTTTGTAGATAAAAAAAATGTCCTTCTCCACAATGTATTGATAGTAAGTAACGTGGATTTTTAGTATCAAATGTGTTGTTTTGTATAAAAAAAAAAAAAATATTTTAGACTAGCACTCTCATCACTGTGGATTGTTTGGTAGGTGATTCTATGTCTATAAAGTTCTATGTCCCGCCCCCGCCAGGCGTAATACATTTTTTTCCGCTGCCACTGTTTTGCCCGATTGAGGTCAGCCCCTTGAAACATTGTTGCCAATGTCCAGTACCGTGACGTCACCCCATCTGTTCCATTCCTATTATCGCTATACAGACCTAATATCCTATATATAAAAACTCATACGCTTGACGGGGCGGGGCATAGAACTTGATAGAATGCTTGGCGGGGCGAGATATATCACTTTATAGAACGCCTGACGGAGCGCGACACAGAACTTTATATAACGCCTGGCGGACATTGTTACCAATGTCCAGTGTTACGAATACGTAGTTAAATTGCTTGTGTGTTAGTTTTAAATTTTTTTTTTTTTAACATTTTTGTTTCATTACATTTTATTGTAATGATGATTTTCACGCGATTTGATATTTTTAAAAAAAAATCAGTCTTCTGTTCAGAACGTAAAATATTACTTTATCACTATTTTTAGCTCACCTTGGTTCAGACGTTTGTAAACATTGAATGAAAACGATTGGCTATTACCAAGGTCATGTTCGGCCCACGTGTTAACTAAGTTGTAAATAGCCTTTCTCTTTTATTTATTTCCAGCGTGAGGATCAAGTTCTTAGATAGGGCTATTCTAAGCCACGTGCTAAATGGCATTTTTTTTTTTACTGCGCTGTTCAAATTAGTGATCACGTAGCCCGTCACGTGAGCCACCATGTGATCTAACATCGTGGGTTAAAATAGACGTTTTCTAGTAGACTCAAACAGTCGTAAGAACGTACCTTTGGGCTCCAGGTATTCGTCTTGTTGTTGCCATTTGAGTTGATTTTCGTTTTTAAATAATTTATTCACCCTGGGAAATACTTCTTCTTTATAAAAAGTCTGGGACAAAGAAATTCAGTGGAAATTTATTCTGGAATTCTAAACGGGAACATTATAAATTGTAATTCAACGAGGAACTGTTGCCATCAGTACAACGACCTCATCTGACGTCATCGCCTTCCATATTGGAACTTCACAGAGATTCGAACCTGGATTCAATTAGAACTGTTTAGTGATAGGACTTATATTTTTCAATTCTAGGATTAAATTTTGGATTATATTCGCAAACCGTAAGTCCTATTTCATATTTTTACTTTGTTTTCTAGGGAAATAAATTATTTTGTTAAAACTTACAAATCCTGTTGGTTTCACTCTTTTCTTTCGTTACTTTTGTACGAGCCTACACGTAACACCAGTACCGTGACATCACCCCACCTGTTCTATTTCTGTTGTCCTAATACAAACCCAATATTTTTGTCCCTATACAGACCCAATATTCCCATGTTAAATTCACCTTGTCGCTAAAGATCCCCAGGGGATTTTGTCTATATTAAATTCCCATTGAGGCTAAGCAGCCCCAGCAATATTACTCATGTTAAATTTCCCTTGAGGCTAAACAGTCCCACCAATATTCCCCATGTTAAATTCCCCTTGTCCGTCTATAGTCCCACCCATGATAAATTTTCCCGTGTTAAATTTCCCTTGTTGCTATCTTTGCCCACGACCTTTTTGATTGGGATTTCCATTGTCGCTAAGGTGCCACACTACACTATTTGCACAGTCCTACTAAACACCGCAAAGTCATGCTAAGTCAGACAAAGTCATGCACAGTGACACAAAGTGAGACAAATTCATGCCAAGAGAGACACAAAATAATAATATTAAAGTTATATATAATACATGAGTTTAATATAAGTAATGTAATAAACATGATATCGTATAATGTTTTTGTTGTAGGGTTTTAACGCCATTTTTCAGCACAAGATAGGCTATACATGGCGGCCAGTATAATTGGTGGAGGAAGAACCCTGGAAAACCCTGGGAAGAACCATCAGTAGTATACTAAGAGGTTGATCCTCAACCAAAAGCTGATTCTGGACCAGACCCCCAAATTTGTCGGAGAAAGAATAAACCTTTTGCTAGAAATTTCATATTGAACAATGAAATATTATATAATATGTACCATTATAATCCAATAAGACATGTTGGATTTGATCTAACAAACAAATTTTGTAAGAGATTTGATTCAATAAAATCAGCCTCATGCTATACTGGCATAAAACCTAAAATAATAAGCGACTGTATTAAAAAGGTTGGTTACTATATATCACCAAAATATGGGTCAGTATGGTTATTCGCAACTGAAAATGATGGTTGGTCAGATATCTTTATTCCGTCATGTTTTAATTTTTCAATAGCAGAAATAATATCATTAATGTTTTCGTAGTTCATTATATAATAAATATTTATTTAAAATAAAAATATTAGCAAACACATAGTATGCTTATGATTATATACATATGCTTATGATTATGTACATATGATTATATACATATGCTTATGATTATATACATATGATTTATGATTATATACATATGATTATGATTATATACATATGATTATGATTATATACAGATTATGATTATATACATATGATTATGATTATTTACATATGCTTATGATTATATACAGATTATGACTATATACATATGATTATGATTATATACAGATTATGATTATATGCATATGATTATGATTATATGATTATGACGGCACATACATAAACTTATCCTAAACTTATCCTAAGAGACGGCACATACATAAACTTATCCTAAACTTATCCTAAGAGACGATACAAACATAAACGGGGGATTTACCTACGTCCAACAGATTTTGTACACTCTCCCCATGATAACCCCGAGCTGAGTGCAAAAGTACACCCACAACGTGGTTACATGGTGGGAGAGTGTATTTTTTCTGTTGGGGTTCGCACCCCCAATTAAAATAATTTTTTGGTAATCCAGAACCATACCCGCCGACATATGCCAGTGATGGGAATCGAACCACAGACCTTCAGTACGAGAATTCCAACATTCCTGCACTGAGCTATGAAATCCGATTACATATATATGTTTTAGAAATTACTCTATACTTACCGGTTACCTGATTGTGTATAGCATTTTATTTTTTCTGAAAAACATTAATCTGAAATCTTACATTTATACAGAAAAACGAAATCTAAAATATATTAAGTCTATTTGTACAGAAAAACGAAGCGGCTGTGTATATTATAAGCAGGTCTGAAAATCAATAGGTGGGTATTTACCAAGCTTGTAAAGATTCAGGGAATTCTGTTTCAGTACGGATTTAGAAAGACAGACAGACTAATACGCCTGGAAATCATTTAACAGACAAAACGAACTAACTAAAATCATCGGCAGCGCTTGTTACAGACAGTCTGAAAATCAATACAGTGCATTTGCACCAATCTCCAGAACAAGCTGGAACGGTATTATCTCCCTTCTATAATGCCCAAGTGCTAAAGTATTAATTCCGTCTTTACAATATCTTTTATCATCAAAATTGCTAAGTCCACGTTTAATAATCGTATCTGTCTCGAGCTTATGAAGATTTGTTCTAATGATATTTGTCTTAATAAAACTGACATTATTGTTTAGCGCGGTTTTAAAATCATTAAAATTCATCATCTTTTTCACATATCCGCAAGGGATACCTTTCGCTTTCTTTGTCAGTTTATTATCATCTAATATCACAGCGTACATCTTGCTCCTTAATCCAACAAACTCTCTCACCGGCACAAACATAAGCTCATCTTTCATTTTACCAATAACTTTTTTATTCGTATTGTCATTAAATCCACTACTAGTCGGATAATCTGATAAATCAAATAGGTCACGGCGCTTGTAAATATCCCAATAGACATCTTCGCATTTTATATTATAAACTAGCGAATCTGTATCAGTAAATAGCAACTCCGAATCTGGCCACTGCTTTTTGGTAAAATTATAATGAAAGTCGTACATTAACCACTTTGATATATCAAGTACAGCTGCACCAACATAAATCGGTTTATTTAACTTTAAATTTGTCTTTCGTCGTTGTATTGCAACAAGATTTTCAATAAATATTTTCATGCTGACAAAACCATCATCGTTAACTAATTTATTTCTGCGATTTATGTCATTTACAATTTCTATCGAAACTCTTTTTCTAATGTTCTCCATTGTCTTACCAAACACCGAGTTATTCATTAACTTAAAAAAGTTTTTCTCAAAGTCGGTCTTAGCCACAGCACGACGTTTGGTATTTAAGTCAATATAATTTGACATCCACCTCAACTGATTAAATTTTAGCACACGATGGACTTTTCTCAGAATTAGTCCAGCATCTACTGCTTGTTTTAAATTTTTGTAATGTATCACGTAATTTCTTTTATTTAGCAAATTTGGAACTAACTTATCAACAATGGAATTTTTTGCTGTTGTCATGGCTCGTTGTTCATGTGATAGTAAACTGTAATCTATCATCATAGACTCTGCACAAAATGGGTAGTCGTTGTGTAGATCATGTAACGAACTAGGATAATCCAGAAGTAGTATAAGTAATTTGAGGTTTCTATTTCAGAGACCCCCCTACCCCCCAAAGCGTTATACGTCAGCAATTTTGTCAGCAGCCTTTTTTAGCTTAAAATGATGACTTTCATATTTCTGACAAAATATGTTTTGTTGGGGTAGGGGTGTCTCTGAGATAGAAACAACTCAATTACTTATACTACTATTACACTCTAGAAATTATTTTTATAGTTTTAGAAAAAATTTATGTTAAACAATAAAATATTATATATAATGTCCTTCTGTCATCCAACCCGAAATGTTGGATTTGATCTGACAAACAGGTTTTGTAAGAGATTTAATTCAATCAAATCAGCCTCAAGTTATACCGGTATAAAAACTAAAATAATAAGCGATTGTATTAAAAAAGTTGGATATCATATATCACCAAAATATGGGTCGGTGTGGTTATTCGCGACTGAAAATGATGTGAGAATAGCGGGTTGGGCAGATGATGAGATGACATTTATTGATAATATGGTTGATATTTTATTTGATAACGATATTTCTAAAGCTATACAAAATTAAACATCTACTGTTGTAACCTATATTTTATGATAATCTTTTTCATATCTGCTGACTCTCATTGGCAGAATATCTGTTAACATACTGTCAATGATACGAAACTCGCGTATTAAATCGTCCATATCATATTTTATACCCCTCAAATAGGATCGTATTTGATCAAGTAATTTTTTATAGGTGATACTTGCTGTTTTACAAGCATTTTTTTTAGTCGCAAGACGAGGTTCAATTTTTTTACACGCTGTTGCAAGAGAAACACCAGCACCGGATATTATTAACAAAAACAGATTTAATGATGCTCCACTTGAAATTATACCAGAGCTAGTCATTAACAACGGTAAATATGATATCACTCGAAGTATTCTGGTATTTGTAACATTTTTTTACGCACCAAAGTTTTTTTTTATGATAATATCTATAATACTGGATTAGAGCGTCCACATCTTGTTTTGGAATGTTTTCTGAAATATGATTGAAATCAACTATATGTTTTTTAATTTATATAATAATTTTTTTACAGATTTTTATGTTATAAGTAAATTAACAAAATCAGCTACAAATTCTAGACTCCAATGATAATCTTTAAGGAGTATTTCCTTTGATGTTAACGTAAATGTTTCTTTGATGTCCTTGTTTAGAATCACCAATAGAGGATTAGAATATACTAGTGGTTTAGAATCTAAAGTGATCGAAGAAATTTCCAAACCGTGTATAGACAGCCCGTATAACCCAGTTACTTCTGCGGTATATTCGATAGTTTTGCTAATTGACCATGTTTTTGATCCTGATGCTACTGTGTATACCATATTGACGATCTTCTTGTGAGGAATTTTAGTAAGTAACTCTGTTACTAGATTAGTTTTTTCAATGATATTAGGAATTCCGTTAATAATATCGTTTAGTTTTATGTTAATGTCAGCAAGTTTAATATCTACAACCGCTGGACTTCCAAAAAATTCATTAATAGATTTGTTTATATTTCTACGAAAATTCAGGAACGTTTGTACGTGATTAGAAAAATTAGTATTTAGTGTAGTCATTCCATCGTTGATTGTTGTTATTGCTGTTACCGTCGGAATGTTGCTATCGTCGACGTATTTCTTTGTTGCCGCGTCAAAATCTGTTTCTGGTGTTCTAAGATTATTAATACCATTATTGTTCATGTTGAGAAATGCACGCATTATACCACCACACACTAACACATACTTAGATTCTTGATCATCGACGTATTTTTTTGTTGCTGCATCTGATTCTACAGCTGGGTTTCCAAGGTCTATATTTTTTTTTCCTGACATATTGATGTTACCTGTAACTGTCCCACCTATTTTATCAAGTTTATTATCATCAACATACTTTAACTGCAAATAACTTACCGCTTGAGTTTGATTTAAGTTTGCTGGCGGATACCTGGTCTCCAAATTTATAAAAAAATTTCCTGACATATCTAAGTTACCGCTTAAAGTTCCACCAGATTTATCTAGTTTATTATTGTCGACTAATTTAAGTTGCGCATAACTAACGGCTTGAGTATTAACAACATTTATTGGTGGATAATCTATTTCTAACTCTAATACTCGTTGATTTGACATAAACAAGTTTCCCGTCATTGTGTCGCCGGATTTTTTTAGATAGCCTGATAAATCAACCTTGCCGTCCGTTGTACTTTCAGCTGTTGAATCTCCTACTAATGTTCCAAATTTTGAAAAAAAAACCTCATTATTTATTTATCGTCTGACAAAATTATAAAGCATAAAATTGTATAACAATAATGGTAAAATCATCGATATTAAATTCTGATACAGAACGTTTGGTGAAACATAAACATAACAATGAACTTCCAGATTGTCATTATCTTATTGTTGGAAGAACAGGATCGGGGAAAACAAACTTGCTTATGAATTTACTTTTATGAGATAATTTTAACTACGATCGCGTTTATATTTATATGATTAACCCACAGCAAGATAAGTACGAGCTACTTAACAATTATAATGACAAACTTCGTGATGATCTTGAAGCTGGCGAAGATCTTTTTATTATCAAACAACCAGAAGAACTTATTCCAGTTAATCAACTTGATTCTTCCGAACACAAGATAGTTGTTTTTGATGATATTCCACTAAACAATGAGGAAATGAATAAAATATGATCATATTTTTCACTGTAGCGAAATAAAAATGTAATTCTATTTATCTCACTCAGGGTTTTTATAATGTTGATAAATTTATTAGGCGAAATACTGGTTGTTTTATATTATTTCCAGGACTTGACAATGTTGACGTTAGAAATATCGCGAACGAGCAATGTGGTGATGTAACAAAAGATAAATTTATTGAATTATATCATAAAGCAACGGCAAATAAATATGACTTTTTTTTGTTTGATAAACTAACAAATGATACGAGTAAAATGTTTCGATGTTGTATTGAAAAATATCTACAGTAATTTTATACAAAATAGTATATAATTAATGGAAAGACAAGCAAAGTACAGAAAACATATAGAAAATCTAAAAAAACTTGCGCAATCTCAGGCAAAATTTAAACAGCAAGTACAACAAGTACGACGTGGCCA
>JAECUM010031585.1:0-35071 GCA_016617855.1 Megalonaias nervosa | reverse complement strand
AAAAGAGAGAGAGAGAGAGAGAGAGAGAGAGAGAGAGAGAGAGAGAGAGAGAGAGAGAGAGAGAGAGATGCATTAAAAAGTGTATTACATACAGAAATTTTATAAAGTATTGCATTCCGTATTAGAATGGATGAATAAAGGGAATTTGTATTGAAAAAAAAAGAAAAGAGTAAAAAGAAAGAAAGCCAAACATTTTCTTTTTACTGGATGTGCATTTGTTTTACGATTCTTGTTTTGTACTTACCGTCTGTACTCGTTTATAAGTCGAGTCAAACTGCAAACAATAAAGATCATGAGCTGCCGTAGCATAATGTGCCTATGTTGTTTGTTCTACTAATTATTTGTAACAAACTGCACAGATCCAGATCTACCGGTGCATTATGCGATGGCAAAGCTGGGTCTGTGCACTTGGCAGTTGGACTCCTCTCATTAGCCGAGTACATACGATAGCCAGGAGCTTCCACATGCAATAGAGTTGTTGTTGTTGTTGTTGTTGTAGGGCTTAACGCCATTTTTCAGCACACGATAGGCTATACATGGCGGCCAGTATTAATGGTGGAGGAAGAAACCGGGAAATCCCCGGAAAGAACCACCGACCCACGAGAAGCTATTGGCAAGCTTTCTCACATATCCACATTCGCCGAATCCGAGACTCGAACCCACGCAGGCAGAGGTGAGATGGCAGTGATCCGTAACGGAGAGCGCTTTAGACCACTCGGCCACTCGGGGCCCCCATGCAATAGAGTAGACAGTTAAATGAAACTTGGCTATCGAAAATACAATTTAAAAAAACACTGCTAGAGTGAAATTAGATAAATAAGAATGGGCTGTAATACGCTTCTAAGCATGAAATTACAACTTAGATTCGCTCCGGTGGCCTAAGTGGTTAGAGCGTCCGCCCCAGATGTGGGAGGTCGAGGGTTCGAACCCTGCTCGAGTTATACCAAAAGACTTTTAAAAATGGTACTAGCAGCGGCCTCGCTTGACGCTCAGCATTAAGAGGTTAGTGTTAGGACGGGTCAGCCTGGAATCGGGATAATGTGACTATGTGGGACATGATGCTACATGTCTGCGGCATGATGCCTCAGTGCTGGACGTCACCATAAACTGCCACACTGCAGACATAATAGCGATATGATTGAAAATGTTTAAAGGCTACGTTAAAAATCTAAAACACACACACACACACACACACACACACAGAAATTAGTTAACATGAAAACAGATTTAAATTTTTAATCAGGTTTTGCTTATTGACCTGAGGAGTACATTTGATAGCGATTTACAAGGTACTGGTTGGAAATGAATTCACGTTTAGCAAGGCAAGACAAATCAATACAATTTACAAGGTACTGGTTGGAAATGAATTCACGTTTAGCAAGGCAAGACAAATCAATACAATTTACAAGGTACTGGTTGGAAATGAATTCACGTTTAGCAAGGCAAGACAAATCAATACAATTTACAAGGTACTGGTTGGAAATGAATTCACGTTTAGCAAGGCAAGATAAATTAATACAATTTACAAGGTACTGGTTGGAAATGAATTCACGTTTAGCAAGGCAAGACAGATCAATAGAATTTACAAGGTACTGGTTGGAAATGAATTCACTTCTAACAAGGCAAGACAAATCAATACAATTCCCGATAATCAATACGAAACAAATCTGACTACATACAAAGCGATGTCCTCTTCAGATAATGAAGGGTGTTGTTAATTCAATGCAAAAGGATACCAGAACCGAGGTTCATGTTAATTGTTAGATTACATTGCTAAAATACTCACACAAAAATCACGTCAGATATTACAAATTAGGTTACGGGATAATAAATTTGGTTTTAGAAATATTGGTCTTCTCATGGAGTTTATTAAGTTATTTTCAATTATTAAAACTCAGAAGCGTAATCGAAACATAAACTATCCCTTTATGGAAAAGCCAAAAATGTAATGTTCCAGCCAGAGACAGTATATAACTAAGGGATGGGAAACTCCAGACGACCGTCATATATCTTGTGTAATGACTAACATACAATTTAACAAACCGTTTGACATTCAAATGAGATTTTCATTGGTCGGTTGAGTAGTAAAATCAAAGACACAGCACGTGTGAATTTGTCCTCAAGTTAGTACCCTAGGCGTGATTACCTCGGCGGCAGGTTGAAGTTGACTTGAACCGTGTTCTGTTGGGAAACAATTTTTTTTCTCCATGTCGCTGCGATGTTTGCAGTGTGGCAGTTTATAGTGATGTCAAGCACTGGGGCATCGTGCCGCAGACATGTAGCATGATGTCCTACCCAGTCACATTATCCTGACATCAGGCCGACCAGTCCTAACACTAACCTCTTAATTCTGAGCGCCAAGCGAGGCAGCTGTATGTGCCGTTTTTACAAATCTTTGGTATGACACGGCCGGGGTTCGATCCCGCGACCTACCGCATCTGAGGCGGACGCTCTAACCACTAGACCACCGGAGCGGTTTGTTAAATTGTATGTTAGTCATTACACAAGACAAACATTATATTACAAACTATAAACATTTACTGAAGGGTGCAAGGGGGACCATTGTACATCATAGTAAATATAGTTACAATAAATAAATAAAATATCAATCAAATGCATACACATTTATATAAAATGAACAATGAAAAAACATAATACTGTCGATATCAAAGATCAAGGCACTTTTGTCCTCCACCAAGGTGGTTTTTGTCCTAAGGGCTTTTGTCCTACCCTTGTCAGGAAGCTTATGTCGTATGGGGCTTTTGTCTTAGATGGGCTTTTGTCCCGAACTCAGGTAATTTGTGATACAATTTGTGCATATGTAAGTACATGTTGAATGATTCCAGGACGCTTCGTTAAAGGGCGGGGATAATAATTACTCTCAAAATATATACTTGAATTATTATTTTACACACAAGTCCATTCCATCAAGTTCATGTCTCAAACTAGGCTTAAATTCTCTAATTTATCGCCATGCCAAAAGGTGCAGGTCAAACATTTTCAAATAATTTTAAATCCTGCAATTGATGGATATGATAAGATTCAGTCAACTATAAGCGATGAACAGGGAGGTTGTTCTTGTATTTTTTAAATCCCAACGGGGCCCAGCTAAGTACGTCATAAATCTCTGTAATATCCAATCATCATGTTTTGAAAGAATCTTCATAAATATTTAAAGCAAATATTCATCCGTTTTGTATTTCTACTTGACTAATCGATTTTGCAAGTGATGTTTATGGTCACGAAATATTCGCCCTACTCGGTGTGTGGGTGAGTGAGTGTGCCTAATTCGTACGAGAGACACACTTCGTATGTTCGTATGTAACACAAACTTGTCAAAGATTGCCGAATCTTCTGGAATTGTTTGCGGAAGAAATATGTAAACCTTGTCATTTTCTGTGTCATATTTATATCACCTTCATGAGAACTGAAGGACCAAGCAGTAACAACCAGTCACAAAGAAGTAATAAAATTCTCGTAACAACTGACTATTATAATGAAGCCGAGTGTACTGTGCTATTGGAAACCCCCAGCCCAACAAATATGACCCGTTCCCTATTGTTATAGTGTTATACAAATGAGGTTTATTTCACGAAAATATTTTTATATTTTAAAATTTTAGAAACAAAAGAGTAGTGAAAAATGATATATTAAATGATCCTTATCTATGACACTATCAATCCTAACATTAGGATAATACGTGCATATTTTCAAAAATGTCAAAGAAAATAATCAAAGTTATTGAACCCGTCTGTGTATCTCACACTATGATGTAGTGCCTATATTCGCTTATAAGTCGAGTCAAACTTCAAACAACAAAGATCCTGCAGATCAGGGTCTGTGATGTTTGCTCTTATGATTACTCCAATCAAACTGCACTGACCCAGATCTGCCGTCGCATTATGCTCTGGCATATCTCAGTTTGCCTTTGGATTTACTTAAAAGCGAGTATTTACGGTAATGACGTCAGAATCAAATTAGTATCACTACACTGTTATTTAAACCGTATAACATGGCCTAGCGCAAGTATGAAGTTTGGTAGGTCCTTTCTGCGACGTGTCATAGTCACTGCAGAGGTTGTACAGCTGCATCTGCAGGTCCTCAGTGGCTCGGTGGACATATTTATGTGATGAATTCCCAATGGCATCCTGTTGTAGAGAGGATGAAGTATTGATGGATGTAGATTATAGATGTCCAAATATCAGGATGGCTGTAACCAACAAATTTGTTAAATTCAGAGTTCCATGGCTCTTAACGAAAACCATAATACAATTATTTTATTTCAATAACAGTAAACGATGGAATGGGTCTTTTATCCTCACCCCTGAGAAGCTTTAGTCCTATGGGGCTCTTGTCAGTGCCCCATCTTGAATAACCTTGAACTCGTTCCGAATTGTGAATAATAATACACCTTACAGAGTATTGGTTTCGAAAATAAAATGTAAGGTAATGTATATGTATATTTTGAGAGCGCTGTAATTCAGTCTTTTTTTTTTTTTCTATGAAATAACTTAAAATGGTACGTTATCCTCTTTTTGAACTGCCTGACTGAAAAAAAAAAATGACAAACTTGTCAATAGCATGTTTCAGAGCAAAGCAAACACAGTCACTTATCGATAGACAAAACACTCACTGATGTATAATAGATTGTTACATTGTATTGTTGAGGACGTATTTTCGTAGACCCGAACTCATGATAAGTAAATATCAGCACAGGCAGTCATGGGATAATAAGCAATAAAAAATAATCACGCCAACAATAGACCCAGCCACATCAACACGCTGCCACTTGCGTTGCAACGAATTTCAGATAGTTCGTGTGGTTGATATTGTTTATTAATGTGGAGCAAAGATGAATTTTAGTTATTTACTTTATTTTGCTTTACGAAATAAAAGATCCATAACTTACTAGTGTGTTTAAACATGTGTTCACCTGTACGCATTGGATATAAAAACGATTTTACAAAGCAAAATCTCTTGGCAGTCAGGACTATACGATTAACTGTGACCATACTACATATGTTGAAATTCCTGTTCTATGCGACTACCGCAGAAATATAATTATTGATCGACCCTATATTATGTACAAACTATTATACTGATAATATTTGTGCACCTTTATTTTCTCTGTGTATATTGACTGTGACAGATTGTGAAGTAATATTATGTTATACAATCACCGCGGTATATTAGATAAATGGCAAAACAATAACAGATTGAGGCACATATTATTTTGAACGAAGTTATAAATTTGTCCAATTCTGGGATTATGTTATCAGCGCAATGGAATGTTTCTATCGTTTCAGAAAAGATTAAATTGCTATTTCGTTTCAATGCATCAGATAGGTTTGTCAAAGAGGCCCCAATTGCATGATTTTTTAAATACTTATCCGGTATATCTTGAGAAATTAATCGACTTAGGAATTTTCTTGAAAACGCAGTGACTGATGAGATAAAAAAAACAAAAACAACAAAAACAAAGTGAACAGTAAATTCAGGATACTGTGCAGAAAAAATGTAGTCGCTAAAGTTGACTAGGCCACTCAGTGTGGATGATGAAGCGAGTGATTACTCTGATGATAATAACGATGATGATGTAATAAGCGAATATAGTAGTAGCAATAAAGACGATCGAAGATACATTAATTGAAGAGATGTCGTTAACATTATGATATATGAAATCAACATCGATACATTTTAGTAAGAATGTCAGATTTTTAGAAGACGAAGAGTCTAAGCGAATGGCGCAATGTTATGTGTTTTGAGCAAATATATTCAAATGCAAAGACACAGAAACTATGGAGCCAGCATGAAAGCAGCGAAAGACATATTACGTCATCGGATGCCATTGTACAAGCGGTGGTCTTTAACGAGTTGGTATAATACTCTTTAATGATCATCGTGCAGTTATTTGGTCAAACGATATTCAAACACAAAAATCTAGTTTATGGTAAGCATCTGTGTATGCGGCCTGGTGAAAAGGCTTGATTACTACAATCTACCTAAGTTTGGAAATTACTATCACAGATATAAAAAAAAACGTATATTCATATATTATATTTACAAACCTATATATTCGGTGAGAAATCCATATGCCTGAAATTACGTAACTATTAATCGAAAACATAGATGACTATTTCTGTCATCGAATATATTTTGCAAATATATAATAATTTCAATAGCATTAGGAGGCAATTAATGCAAAGGTTATGCCTTGGAAAACGTGAACTATGTGGTAGAACGTGTCGTAACGAATTCTGTAAATTACATTTTCTTGCAATGCGTGTTAGTACTGGCACCCAACCAGGCCTTAAATGTGGTATCGGAGTAAAGTCTCGTAAAAAACTTTGCCGACCAAGTGTATCTGTTCTCGAATATTATCGTGCGCGCCGTCAAAGATTCGCTGAACTGATGGTTTCAGAAACACCCGACGATATGATTTAAAAACACTTAATAAAGTTGATTAAAAAGACACAAAAGTGAACGAAATAATAGCTAGGATTTGAAGCGATTGCAGGTTCTGATCCTGGTAAAGTAACAAATGCTTAAAACATTTATTGACGGATTTGCAATTAGACAATGATTTCCGGTTATATAAAAGCAAGTCTGCCATTAACTCGCGCGACAACGTGTGATACAATACCTGACGGTATGCGAAAAGCTACCTTACTTGAGTTATTAACTGTAAGATACTGTTATGGATATCTTAATATTTTTTAACTCCCGGTACATGATTTTGTCTAATTTTTGTAATTTTTATTCATGGCTCTAAATTGTTTTGATTATCTATAGCCGGATTTAGCCTACTTGCAGAGGGTCTATGTTAAGATTTTAAAGAACGTAAAATTCGTAGCCTGTATAAGTAGATGCTTACGTATGTGTTGATAGTTGCTAATAATAAAATTATTAGTAAATATATGACAAGATTCGGCTTTTTTTCCCATTGGACAGGTCGGTCAGGTGGTAAAAAGATAAGTTAATTCCTCTCGGTTGCGTTGGTCACATGAATAGATGTTTCAAAATATTAGATCGAGTTGTAAGATCTGTCACGTTCTGTATATTGCGACATATAGTCGTAATATACTCTGGTGTATATAAGGAGAGAACTGAGCACTCAGATTCATTTCTATTTTGGAATCATTCTTATTTCTTTTATTCTCGTTGTAACAACAAGCCTGCAGACGAATTTTATGTTGTATTTCGATATTATTTGAGAGGAAAAAACATTTGTTTGGATTATCCATTGGAAACAGAAAGTGCTAATTTGACTATGATAATATTTTGGAACTATCGTGGTTGTTAGAATCAAGCCGTATATCCAGCCGTGTACCAAACCCACAGCGATTATATCGAGGGATGTGCTTTTCATCTGGATATTTGCTACATGGTGTGCCCGGTAGCTTAGTCAATGGTGTCCCCGATAGCTTAGTTAATGCAGCATCGAGATCACCACCGACGACGTTTTATACCCGGTGCGTCTATAGCCGATGTAAGGTCCCACAATCGTGAACGTCTGTGCTTCACAACGAAGAGAAGTTGTAGAGTTTATGACCTGACCATTACATGTTTTTGAACTCCAGTTGCAGTACAAGTTTTCATGCGGGATCGTACAAAATATGAAGACAAGATTACGTTATATACAACAATTGGCATCATGAAATAGAAAAATCAACGATCTTTTTACCATCATCGCCATCTCTATTCAGGCAAAATTCACACATCCAAGCGTGGTGACATCTTTATAAAACTCATTTCGTGCGTTGATTATTGGCCTGGCTGGATCGTGGAAAACCCAATTGTTTTTTTAATACGATTTTGCGATGCTTAACCTGGGATCGGTTGCACATAATTGGGCCGTTGGTTGACGATCAACGTTGTACTAAGAGAGTTTACGCCAGCGCTTGAGTCGTCAACCATCATAGACACATCAGTCGAAATTGTTGTTGGAGACGTATCAAAAGTAACAGGTGTCTCAGGTGGAACTGGTAAAATAACTTCGATGCAACAGCATTTGCAAATACGTATTTATTCAGAACTTCTCACGGCGGCACATAGTAGTTTCAGTGCGACTAGTAAACCATAGTTATTGAAGATAAAATCATTACCGTATCTGAGTTAGAGATCGTGTTGGCAAAAATGGAAAACAACATACGACCTCGTACACAGATACGAAAGCGAGGCGTCGGTGACCAAAATAGGTGATTCATTTACAGATAATGAAAATCGAAAAATGTAGTCTGCGACGTCCAGGCTATCACTGATGTAGCCTTACTCGCAAGCTATGGATCTTTGACTTCCTAAAAATTATTATGGTAAACCTTCGCAAACAAAAAATATTAAAACAATATCATCCACACCGACTATCTAAATTTTGCTTCCAAGCAAGTGGCAGCGAGTTAATGTAGATGGGTAGGTTTGTTGTTGATTTGTTCATTTTTTATTGTTTAATGCCCGATAGCGCATGCACTCGCGTGTGACAATAGAGGTAAAAGTAATAAAGTCGTGTGATATAGAAGGATTTGATCTATCTCAGCGATCAAAATCTAAAAACTCTATTGCGATACTACTAAAAAAGTGAAAATACGTGAAAGCATAGTCTAATTCATTTCTGAATATATTAATTGTGGTCTCAATCCTATTGATAGACAAAATTAAATAGAGCAATCAATTTCCGTTTCATTTCCTGTGCGTTCTTACTCCTAAGACTTTCTGTTAACTCACTTGTCATACCTACTATTCCATCAGACAGAGAGGCCATTATGAAAAATCATGTCGCAAACATGTATAATAATTTAAAGTATTAAGTTGAACATTGTTTACAAAACAGAACTTCTACATTGTCTGTCTCACATTTTACATGAAAGCACATGCTATCAACCATTGAATCTCACAATTCATGCTTGTTTGTAGCTAGATCTGCACCTATTCACTACCCAAAATGCTTTGCTCTTAAGCAGAGATTAAGATCAGGGAATCATAGGTCAAAAGGTCACATACTCTGCTTGGAGGTGAGGAAACTCATGTTTTTTTAACGATCTATAATGAGTATTTATCAGTGACGTAACTTACGTAACTGATCTGTAGAAAAAGGGCATCCATTTTTACTTTCTTTTCCACCTGGAATTAATTTACACGCAAACGTAGCAGGGTACAGGTAAGTCTTTATATATCCGTTAAAATATCATCCGTTTCCTTTTGATCAAATGGCCAGCAGGGACTTCAGAGCTTTCGGAGGCAAGAGAGGCGATCTTTCCCAAAACTTACTCTCAATGAAGGAACAGTATCAAAACAAAACTTTATAAACCTTTATACTCCTGTATGGGTGATATATTATGGAAACACACACACACACACACACACACACACACACACACACACAGAAATTAAAATACAACTGATGAGAATGCAGTGGGGTTTAGAAGTTTTATGTGTTCACAGATATTCTATCGCCATTATTCATTCATTTACGCAACATTGTATTGTATAGGCATTATGTATTGTATTGACTATGTGCTTTTATTTACATAAGTGAAATCAATACAGTTCTGCTCTGTTCTGTTCAGTGATAACAGGAGAACGTTATCATGTGTTGGTTTAATTTCCGGTATTGTTCTGATAATTTGTTGAAATTTTATGAAACTGATCATGTTTATCGACGATTTATCATGAAAGATTTTTTTTTTGCAGCGAAACCTCCTCGGACCGACGTTTTAGAGTTAATGAGAGCATTGTAACCGCCTATCCGTTACAGTGACTGGCAGGTGTCATTCCGTCGTGGGATTCCAAATAAGAATCGTTTCGACTGTACTCTCTGGCGACTAGGTTTGACAACGATCTGCAGCGGAGAAGATAGCTCTCAGGAACGCATATGCGGTTAGCTTTATTAAACCGAGGCAATATTCGATATAGAATGATGCTCTAAACCAGCAAATAATCAATTAACTGAAACGTATTTGAGATGCAGTAGAAAACCAATATTTCTGATTAATACCCAAATCGTTTTGCAGGAATTCCCCAAAATGCACAATTCCAAATGTTAGTCTCTAAATCCGGAAAAATCAGGGCTTATAACATTTAAAGTTGGAAAAATCCTTTCCAAAAATAATTATCATACAGCATGAAGTTGGCAGCCAAACTCTTTTTTTTTTTTTACAATAAATTTATTATTATAATTACAACAATAGCAGATTAAATAATGGATCATTTTTTTTTATTACTACTGTTTTCCCAATTACTGTATAAACATTTCTTACAAAGTCAGAAGAATCTGTGACACGCCATCTTTCACAACTTCACACCATAAGAATAAAGAGAACATTGCAGTTATTGAGAACTTTAATAAGGGAACACTGAAGAGATGACTACATTGCTTTCAGATATTTAGATTAAAAAAATGATGCCAATCTGAGATCCATCATTGAAATATTGTTATGATTATTCCTCCTGAATGGATCATCATATCGACATGAGATTTTCACAAAAAGACTTCATTGATAGACCTCATCGAAAACCGGTGCCGATTTGGCATCCAATCTAGTCGGCATGATGGCCATCTTGAAAACATTGTTATCACTACGCCTTCTGCATGACTGGCCATATTTGCATGGGTATTGCACAAAGATACTTTTTATAACATTTACCTTGTCAGAAATAAAAATGATAACGATGTGACATCAAAGTGATGTGCCATTTATTATATTGAAGGTTAATACCTTTTTCTGTTGATGTTGTGCTAACAACGATCGGAAACATACATTATTTTAACGATATATACGTTGGCGCTTTGTAATCTTGAGGTGAGGGGTGGAGGACATATTATTATTATGTATACATGCAGAGGTGAAAATAGAAGAAGAGCTGGCATAAGATACCGGCAAAAGCTTGAGTCATACTCAAGATTTTAAGGATCGTTTTTCGCGCAAACATTAAGACTTAATCCAAGAAGAGTAATTTTTTACACAAAGAATATTTTCTAATATACCAGGAAAAAAATATATTATTTAAATGTTGGGAAATGACATCGATGTAACAAAAAATGTATGTGTGTTTGCGTGTGTGTGTTGGTGCGGGGAGACAAAATCTGTTGATGCAGAGAAGAAAATGAGAGAACTGATACTCAACTGTAATAGATCTTTATTTATTACTTTAACAAAGTATTGAATATTTTGTCAGACTTGTAGTTTCTATCTTATTTTGCAGTTTTGATAGAGGCACGTTCAATTTTTAATGGCGGAGGTTTGGTTGGGTTGTAGTTGGTACACGAATTGTATAGCAACATATATCCTTCTAAACCCCATTGAATGACCGGATTTACATCACTTGCAATTTAAGCGTGGGTCTCTGTGACTCTGTGTGTGTGTGCTGCATTAAAAAGTCTTCAAAATTTTTCACATTCCACCTCCTCTACTAGTGAACGGAATCCATCCCATTGTTCAGTACGAATCTTGTTTGTGTCCTTCACCGTCGTCCACCATCAAATGCGAATTTGCGGTCGAACAACAATAAATCCGAATTTCTGAAATAGAAATGAACAGAGTATTAAAAGCATCAATGAAATAATGGATAAAACTGTTCGCCAGTTCGTTTGACCGTCAGGTGTCTCTCTATCTTTTGTCTCTAATACTATCTACCACACCCAACCAAAGTTATTCTGGAAAAATCACCTTTACAATTCCACAATGGAAACAACTCAATTCATTTGTTCTGAAAACCAACCCGATTGTGCTGCGGAATAGAATCAGTGCTTAAATGTACTGGACAAAATATGCCCTTTAGAATTCCTATAAATATTGTTATATATTGTTAGCTATTAAATTAATAATACTCTTAGTCTACAGTATGTAGGCATGTTTCTCCCTCGCCTTTTGCCGGTATTTACAGTCACTTGTGTATAAAGACCACTTTCAATTCGTCCCGTAAATGGTCGTTAAATGCATCTTATTTCATTGCCATTTAAATTTAAGGAATTAGTTATTGATGCGCGCAGGTGTTCAAGTATGCGCAGACAGAATAAAAGAAACATTTTTGTAGGAACAAATATAAATTAAAGCACGATTGCGAGTGTTCAAGTAGATGAACACCTTGTGAATAACTATGCTCGGGTGGGTATGCTAATTAGGCACCTAGATGTAAAAAAATGAAGTTGTATGGTAATTACTAATACATGAACTAAAACATTGTTGTAATAGTGCTCATTCTCAATGTCATTCCGAAATTAACTAAAGTCTATGATTTTCACAAAGTACAATTAAAAATAATAGCTTCTGAAGCCGATTTTATAAGCAGTAATTCGATATAATAAGAAAAGATAAAATCTCTGGATTATATGAACTACCTAATTTTCGAATTACCTCGGTATGACGTAAAGAAAAGTTTTGTCTGTTATGCCTTTCACAGACGCCAACATTTTGCATGTAAAGACAACTTGATACACATTTTATTTTTGCACGATAATTAATGTTTACAATAGCTACTGGAGAATGCTAAAAGAGTAGCAGAGGCGACCTGTGTAATTGTTGATTGTATTTTTGTTATTGCTGTTCCTTATGAAAGAATGGTTGTCTCTACATGGCTAACAACATTATATTTGTTGCTAGTGGACATTTGGGGAGTAGAGGACTTTAGTGAAATATAATACGGTTGTGCATCTTTTTGCATGCGGGAGAAAGAAAAAACATACATCGAAAATTCCAATTCCAGTACTCCCAAAATTTAGCCTACTGTTGACTTTATCATTTACTTGTTTAAAAATTGAAAAATCACTAGACCAGTCTGATAATGAAGACAATTAGCGAAGCAAAAGTAGTGGAGCGAACGCAAAAGGAAGGAAAATGTTAGACATAAAACATAATGGCAGCAAGATACATTGTATTTTAATGAAAAGCTTTAGAGAGATGATAAAAACCTCTCAGGAGTTTAATATGAAAGGAACAATGTTGGCATCTAAACATAATCTTATGTACGGGATAAAAACGAAGTCAAAACTAGCCGTGTCGAAGAATAACAGTAAGAGAATAAATGTGTTAATTTGTTGATTTCGAATATAAAAGGATATATTCCAATGTTTGAGAACAGATGCGGACTTACCGATAACTTTCAATGATGATAAGAGTGAGATACAGTCGATTCTTTTTATTTGGTACCTATGAATTTTCGTATTTTATCCAAACAATGGTACATTCCTCGGTGCTTACGAGAGCCTATAATTTCAACAGAATGATTATAATTTTTTGCATTTTTACAGTCGTGGTTTGAAGCAACCACGAACTTCACAGAAATTGGTAATCCATGAAAAATAATTTGAATTCACAATACGTTTTCATAACTAAATGGTTACAGCAGTGCAGTATGAAAAAGAAATCGATTACGCATTTGATGTGGGTAAATACGCAAATTTGTATTTGACTAAATTTACATATCAATTTGAGGATGTCACAACTTTACCATATCGATCTATACCGATTTGACAATGACAGATATATAATTTGTGGGAAACAAACATTCGATTAAATCAACACATTGCAACTCAGTATATAAAGTAGCTGCAGCCGAGTCAGCAATAGCAAAAGGGAAAAATTTTTATTAATCAAAAGTCATTCAAACATTTGAAAAGATCGAAGAAGTATCGCAAATTGTTGGAAATAAAATTGACTGTTATTATGTATATCAATATTTTTTGTAACTCCTGGTATATGAATTTATCTAGTCTTTGTAATTTGTATTCATGGTTGTAAATTGTACAAATTATCTTCAGTTAGATTTTGCCCACGTTACCTAGGTCTGTTTTAGGAATATTAAGAGCGTAAAATTATATAGGATCAATAAATAGATGCTTACGTATATGTTGACCATTACTAATAATAATCTTAATAATAAGACTTAATGGCGACTTTATGATTAATTTCTCTTTGGCTGATGGTTTTGTACGGTTCTTGAAGAATTCAGAAACTTCTTATTGGGTAGGCTATGTCACATGAATATGCAATTTCGAGATAAAATGAGTAGTAAGACCAGTCAAGTGCGGTATGTTATGAAATATAGTCGTAATAGAAGGTGTATATAAGGAGAGAACCGAGCAATCAGATTCATTCCTTTTTTGGAGTTATTCTTATTTCTTGTGTTCCTCTTGTAAGTCATCAGGCGTGTTTTATTTTGAGCTTTGATATTACTCGAGAGGAAAAACATTTGTTTGGACTGTGCAGATGAAATAGAAAGTTCTCATTATTTGATTATAATATTATTCTGGAACTGTTGTGAATTATTCAAAGGAGTACTTCACAGTACAATTCCGATTTGAAATTTATACAGGATTATTTTGGATTCACTTCAAAATTCTGTAAGTTCCTCTCACATTTTCATTTATAACTTTAGTCATTAATTTATTTGTTAAGTTTTACAAAACTTGTTGGTTTTGCTTTATTCTGTTAATTAGGTCTTGACAATAGAGTCGTAACATATATTGGGGGCTCGTCCGGGATACGAAGTTTAGAAATATTTCAATGAAAATGAAATTGTTTTAAAGTTTAAATTTATTTTATTTTAGACATTATTCTATCCCCGCTCTTTTGAAAGCAAAAAGTTTTCACAATGTCATCTGAAGTGGAAACTTTATTTTAAATCCGAAACAGGAATGGTTAGAGACCTTGAAATAGGATGAATTGCTCGAACGTGTCAGATAATATGAACATCCGGAATTTTATTAAATTCGATGGTTTGTTATTTCTGTTACTGTATAAGACCATAGACTCGCAATAGAAATTGGGGACTTCCCCGGGATACGAAATTCTTTAAAATAG
Organism: Megalonaias nervosa; assembly: GCA_016617855.1. Taxonomy (NCBI): domain Eukaryota; kingdom Metazoa; phylum Mollusca; class Bivalvia; order Unionida; family Unionidae; genus Megalonaias; species Megalonaias nervosa. The sequence continues at coordinate 20,276 of JAECUM010031585.1, read as the reverse complement.
TTCAATGGAATTAAAATTGCTTTTGTAATTTAAATCGACATTGTTTCAGATTTTTTGTTGTCGCATGTAATGGCTTTGATGTCACATATTTGAGAAATCTTTACTGAAATCATTCACAAAGTTATCTAATGTTGTGACCTTTGTTTAATAATCCTACCCAGGAGGGGTCAGTATCGTTGCTTGAGCTTGCTAGATACGCTATTTTTGATTTTAAAGCATCTTTAATAAAGGCAGAAATAAAAAAAACAGTTTGGTACAGCATTTGTAGTAAAAACGTTTTGGATTAAAGCGCTTTTGGGTTTGATTAGTAGTCTATATCTGGTTGTGATAGAATATTACAAGAATTGCATTTAAAAATGCCGGATGGAAATAGAGTTAAGAAAGCTTCATCTGTAGAAAAAATGACGGAAATACAAAACAACAGAGAGAGAGAGAGAGAGAGAGAGAGAGACAGAGAGACAGAGAGACAGAGAGAGAGACAGAGAGAGACAGAGAGAGAGAGAAGAAGAAGAAGAAAGAGAAATAAAATTGCAGAAAGAGGAAAGAGAGAAAAAGAGATAAAAAGAAGAGAGATAAGATAATGAAATAAAATTCAGATAGAGGAAAAGGAGAGGAAGGCAGATAAAGAAAGAAAAATAATGAACAGAAACTTAACTGCAGAAAGTAGAAACAAAAATGCCGATGCAGAGAGAAGAAATGGAAATGCAATTGAAATTAAAAGCATCAAAACTGCCAGGTGGAGCACATACTCCCTTTAAATACAAATTCAGGTTGAGATATTACCAGAAATATTAGGCTATTACACATTTTTAAAGAAAATGAAGTAGATCAATACTTTCCTCCTGTTGAGAAAAATGCTGGAAATACGAAATATCCAAGAGAGGATTGGACTTTATTATTACAAAGTGTACTTAGTGGCAAAGCTCTGAAGTTTACACTTCCATATCAATAAAATAAAGTGCTAATTGAAATGTGGTTACGGAATGTACCTTGAAGGGGTATGAGCTGGTACCTGAGGCATACTGACATAGGTTTAGCAATTGTAGAAACGAAACTGGACAAACCCATTTTGAATCTGCTTGGGATAAAGAACAAATATTTTATAGGTGGAACTCAGCCATGAAGTTTGCTGAAGATTACGATAATCTCAGACAATTCATATTAGTCGAAGAGTTCACGAATTTCGTCCATAGTGATGTCAAGACCTACCTTGATAAGCAAATGGTCGAAACTTTGGAAAATGCTTTTCAAACAACTGTTGATTATTTATTGACCCACAAAGTGTTTTATTTGTCAATACATCTTCTTCTCAAGCAGTCTCAAAAGAGTACTTCCAAATCTCAATCTGACACAATATTTAGGAATCAAACTTCATTTCTGATAAGATTAATCAGAAATCCTTATCTCTTTCTACGTCCACTGAATGTAAGAAGAAAGGGCACATTATTTTTTTTTTATTGCTACAGGTTGGAAAATAAGCAAAAGAATAAAGACATAATTATTTCAAATTCTCTTATTTCAAAGAGATCAGGGAATCATGTATTGAATGCATTATAATTGTTAGGCCAAACAAACCCCAGTCTGATTTTATTATGGAGAAGTATGAACCATTCATGTTGAAAGGTTCTATATCCTTATTGTTGATTCTGCCATACCTATCCCTATTACAATATTAAGGGACACAGGAGCTTCTTAGAGTCTTTTGTTATCAGGTACTTTGCCTTTTCTGGAGAAGTCTTATTCTAGTGAACGTGTTCTTATTCAGAGAATAGGGTGCAGCGTTGGTACTTTTCCTCTCCAGTGTGTTAATTTGGCTGCATACATACTCTCAGGACCTATGTTACGAGTCTATGCTCTTAAAAAAGTAACAGAAAAGAGTGAAGACAACAAGCTGTGTAAAAGTTAAAAAATAATTTATTTCCCTAAAATACAAAGTGAAATGAGAAAAAGAGTACTTCTGGTATTACGAATTAAATCCCAAAATAATGCAAGAATTAAGGACACAAGTCTTAGTAATTTAAAGTCCTGAATAAAACTCAGTTCGAGTCCCGAAGAGATCCAAAACTAAAGGCGATGACGTGTATGTTATAGCCTACGAAGTGCTGATGTGTCAAGAGTCTCTTGTTGAATCAGAGAAATATTATTCCAGGTTTGAATTCAGTATAAATTCCAATGAATGTCTTTATCCAAGAATTTTCTCAGAGTACTTTTGTATTTCACGAGAAAATAATCACTTGAATTCAATAATTTGAAGAAAATAAAATTCAGCCCAAGCTGGTCGCAACATAATACAACTTGGAGGTGCTAGATGTTAAATCACGACTGGTAAAATCCTCATTCACAAGATTATATATTTCTCTGCTTGACCTTAGGACACAATTAGCATTTTCTAAAAACAACCATTACCCAATGGAAAACAACCTTCTCAAATGATCTAATGAGCCTTGTTTATTTACAACACAATAACCTATAAAATTCACTTAAGAATCTCCAAAACCCTGACCCAAATCAACATATTTACTCCTTATTGTTTACCTGAATAATAATCCTGATAATAAGCTCATACACAGAGAGAATAATGAAGCTTTTATTAGTTGTTACATAAAGGAAATAAAAACGTCAATTAGGTCAAGCAGAAATGAACTCAAGTTTGGACAAGCTCATGTCCAGCTTACAATGTTCCATTACAATAGCATGCAATGAAATTTTTAAAAAAATTAAACTAACAAACAAACAATTAAGTTAAATATACATAACACCTATGGCATTCGAACCGTGACTTTTTGTCCATTGAGAGTATTCATTTATTACTAAGCAAAGACCTCTCTGGAGATAAGGTATCGGTTATTCGACTTGTTTGGCTCAAAATGTTATTCCTATTGAAAATGCAATCACTGATTTATAACCTGCATGTGCTGTTACCAGATCCATGGGAAAAAGAGTCATTAAGAATGTCGATCGGGCAATTATTCCTTTAGCTGACACATGCATTGGTCAGTCTTTTGATGAAGTCGCGTTTGCTTCTCTTATTGATCAGTCAAGAAGTTTTAATCACAGCGATCCTCTTTTACTTCTCAATCTCTTTATTCTAATAAGAGTAACAAAAGACAATCATTGATTGTCAAACAGGATTAGGTACATGAATGGTAACATTACACATTTTGCAGATTCTCGAGATCATTCGACTCCTAAAGTAATAGAATGTAGTCCAAAGGTAACAGTATTTAATACAAACGATATCAGGTTCTAGTACTCATATAAATGACGTTGCCTTTATTAAGACGGTGAATTCGCCACAAATTTCTCTGATAGACTTCAGGGTACGGCACCTTGCAGTTTTACTGCAACTCTGTTTAATGCAATAGATTGAGGAATTCACCTTAACGAAGTTAACATATTTGAAACGTTTATCGATATAAAAATATAATTCTCTTTAATGAAACTCTATTATTCACACATAACACTGGTCTACAGCCAAAATGCTTCCGTAATAAATGTAGCAAACTTGACTAATTCTGGGTCACTGAGAACGAAAATGATGCTTAAAATTGTTTTAAAGATATGATACTGGGTTAGTATATACGACCCTTGACTTGGGAATGGCGGAGGATAAGTGAGTTATAAAGGGAAGTGATCTAAATTTAAACCAGAAATGACTAGAATACATCTTTGACTGGATCTATGAATAAATCTATGACTGGGTTCGGACAGTACTTGCTTTTCAGGCAAAACAATGAATGATGCAATATGAAGCTGCTACTGCGTCATACATGATATGAATTGTATCATCTTATTCCTAGAAGTCATGGATGATGCAATAATAACTAATCTTACATCACTCTGCTGAACAAATTGCCCTATATCAGCTCTAGAAATCATACAGTGTCGTGCTCTCTTATTTGTCAGGGTTTGATTTTGCAAAGGGACACATTTCTGTCTAGCGAAAGTTAGCAGAGATGCCTCGTACTTTTGTGAACAATGCAGATAACTTCTGCTATGTTTGCGGTGAAGTGACTTTGCATCACAAAAGCGCAGTATAACCACTATGGTTAAGAAAGCCTATCACCTTAATTTTGGCTGCAAAATTGGAGATCAGGACAAGATGTATGTCCCACACTTATGCTGGAAATCATCGCCAGTGGATGAACAGGAAAAGGAAATCCATGTCTTTTGCAGTGCTAATAATTTGAACAATTATTACTTTTGCATGGTGCCTTCAGTTGGGAAAGGTTTGTAAATGAAGCAAAAGTGGACTGTGCATTATCCAAACATTCCATCAGGTATACGCCAAGTACCCCAACGAGAAGGACTGCCGGTTCGAGATGCACCAGAATCATTCTCACTTGAGTCAGACGAGGAAGAGGAAGAGGACGAAACTTTAGTCCTGAACCATCAATGTCACAAGACCCATATTTTCTCCCATCCTCGTCCTCTGAACCACACCTCATAGCACAATGTGAACTGAATGACCTTGTCAGGGATTTGGAACTATCCAAAAATAAAGCAGAACTGTTGGGCTCCAGGCTACAGCAGTGGAATCTCCTGGCAGGTGATGTTAGGGTTTCCATGTTCCATGATTGTCAAATGGATCTTGTCGAATAATTCTTCATGGAAGGTGATCTTGTAGCCTACAACAACTTTGATGGTGTGATGGCAGCCCTCAACATCGTTCATGATCCAGATGAGTGGAGACTGTTCATTGATTCATCGAAGACGAGTCTTAAATCTGCTTTGATGCTTAATGACAATGTTTCGCCATCAATTCCAGTTGGTCATGCAGTCCACATGAAGGAAACCTATGAAAACATGAAACGACTTTTGAGGTGCATAAACTATGACCAACATCAGTGGCAGCTTTGTGGCGATTTGAAGGTTCTTGCTCTCTTGCTTCATCTGCAGACTGGATACACAAGGTACTGCTGTTTTCTCTGCGAATGGGATAGTCGTGCCAGAGATTCCCACTACATCAAGAGTGATTGGCCATTCCGACAGTCATTGGAGCCTGGGAGGAAAAGTATTCAGCATCCACCACTTGTTGAATCAAGGAAGATTTTGTTTTCACCTTTGCATATCAAGCTGGGTCTGATGAAAAACTTTGTCAAGGCCATGGACAAAACACAAGCAGCTTTCAAGTACATCCGTGGAAAATTTCTAAGATTAAGTGAAGCTAAGATAAAGGAAGGTGTCTTTGTTGGTCCTCAGATTCATGAACGTCTTCGAGATGATGCATTTGACCGTGCACTGCGTGGCAAGGAAAAGACGGCATGGAAAGCAACACATTTTCTCGGAAACAACAAGGCAGACAACTAAAGGGAGTTGGTGGAAAACCTTCTCTAGGCACACAAAAGCCTTGGCTGCAACATGTCACTAAAGATAAATTTTTGCACTCTCATCCAGATTTTGTTTTTCACCGAACTGCGGAGCAGTGAGCGATGAGAACGGCGAGCGATTTCACCAGGAGATTACAACAATGGAGAAACGCTATACTGGACAGTTACAAGATATGTTCCATTTAATGAATACAAGAGACAAGCCAAGAAGCACCGAGTAGCCACTGAATAAGGACAAAACTATGCACTTATATATACATAATCGTTTTTGCCTTTTGTTTCATTATAAATTGTATTTATATAACCCTTTTGCTATTTTTTTAAAGTATTACATAAACAGGACAGGTGAAATATTATCATATAAAGCAACCATAAACACATGAAAAGACCTAGGTTTACAATTTGTGATTAAAACTCTACTATCTACACAATATGCATGGACGTAAAATGTATAAACTGAAATATCTTGAAAACAGTAGCCAATCAGTTGTTTTAATTGACATATTTGAATTCAGCAAATCAAAATCCATAATAAATAGCATTTTTTTCTCTGAAGCAGACGACTTCTAAAAATTATAAACCAATGTAATCATTGAACATTTTTGATAGTTATGATTTGCAATTGGACAGAACAGCGCACAAATTGATTTGAGATGCTGGCTCAATCAACTAAACTGGGCAGCTGATTTTGTGACTTCTTGATGGCATTTAAAAAATACAAGCAACCCAAAGTTTGTTAATCAGCATACAAATGCCATATTTACTTTTAAATAAAAAATGTTATCCGATTGCAAAATTTCTTAATCAGTCAAGATTGTTTCAATCATGTCAAAAATGGAATAGACTTGAATGAATTCAATTTGTTTTTGCAGCAGTTAGAGATACATCAAGAGCAGGAATAAAACAAAGCTGTAGATAGATATGTTAATAAGAATTAAATGATTTTGAAAATAAACGTGTTACTGGTAAGCAAAATAGACATGATTTGTAATGTGAGCTGAAACTTTCAAATAATAGGATTAATTTTCTAGCGGCCAAAGATAAGCCTTTCTACATGCTATCAACACTATGACAGATGCTTGTATTGTTAGCCTGTTTCACGCGGTCAGATCTTATATATTCAGATCTTATATATTTCAGTGTCTTAGTTGCACGAGTTCAAAATAAAACATATGACGAAATGTTAACATCATATATCACCAGCCAATTTAAGATATGATTGTATTGTTGGCGGTGGGTATCTTTCCTTTGACGAGTCACACGGTCATGACAATGGGTGGTATTATTTGATACAACAATACAACAATTTAAAGAAACCTATTGACTCGTTTAAAGTGAGGTTGAACGCTACTATCAATACAAATGTTGCGTAGAACAGTACTTGATAGGCTCATAAGTAATATGTGACAGTACAACAATAAGTTACAGAGGACAAGAATGGCGACAAAGTGATATTTCTACTGTTAGATTTGTTGACATGACGACACGTTGCGATATAAACGTCAATATATGTTCATTATAAAAGCAACGATTAATAATTTGTATTAATATTAAATACGTTATGATTTATCCTACTTTGCTTTGCACTATTCTATTAGATACTTGTTCACACTGCCGATGAAAAATCAAAAGAATAAACCGACTTATTCTAAAACAATCGAACTAGTAAGTTCAGCAATGAAAGAAAGAACCCGATTAAAACAGCGTATTATATGGGTAATAATTACAGGCAGCGCTGTTTTTTTGGCTAGCTGAAACAAATACTACGGGCATTTACTTTTTCATGTGATACAGTTTGTAAACGTTTGAAACCCCAAAGAACATAAATTTGCCTTGATCAAATCACAGGTTTCATTTCAAGAGTATCTAATTAATTTTGTTATAGTATTTGATTGTTAAAACGTTTTCCCTTGATAAAATGTTATCTGTGTAGACTTAGTTTCATGCGATGCTAATGGCCATTACATGCAGTTACAAAGAGATATTATAAAATTAAATATCGGTATGAAAGATGAAGATCGAAAAGTGATACACTTTGACGGTGTATCTGTGATATATGTTTTCTAAGTAAAGTAAATACTTCAAGCTTGGAGCACTAAAGAAATAGTTAATACTGTCACATCGTTTATTTAAAGTTTAAGATTTATTGACTTTAATTTCCTTCAAGGAACGCCATTTGACGTTAACGGCTGTGTACGTACTTTTCGTAACAACGTCATTTCTTGTGAAAATTTGTTAAAACTGCGCAGTCAGCTTCAATCAATGAAGTGCAAAAATAGGAACGTTTTGTCAACCAGACAATAGGAGACACCAAATGCAGGTTTAGAAGATAACATAAGTTTATTTTCATTATCTTTGAGATTGTGTGTGGCTGCAAGCATGTTATTGGTGACCCTTACTTCTGTTTAGATCCACGTGGGGCCAGTAAAGGGTTGGAAAACGAACAAAGTTTGCTTTACTCTATTGTAAGTCACATGGGTCATGTATGCGAATTTACTCATTTTAAATTAAATATACATTGTTCTTTTAAAATTAAACACTTTTCTTTAACCAAAGTCTATTCAATCCTGATTATTGAATGCTCTGCACCTTAACTGTCATCATTAAATTTTCAGACGCAAATTATCGATCTCTGTGGTCTTTTACAATGGTGACCACGTACTAAACTCAGGTCAAGAAAAGAGCACGTCGAGTGGAATCTTCACAATATAGGATAGTGTACGATTTTGTTCATCAATATGCGTAGTTTTTATTGTGACATTACAGCGTGCGACATTCAGTCCGGATTGTACAGGGTCACACTTTTAGATTCATTTCGTACAAAAATGTATACGTACTTTAACATTGATTTTGTCATATGCACTTTTCGGGGCGTCTAAATAATGACCTTCGAAAGGAATGTGGATGTACAAGAATCCAAATGAAGTGAATACTTGCCACTTAAAGTGTGTAGAACCGACTTCTAAAAAAGTCACACCCGTTGCTTAAATAGTCCGTGTCGAATGCATACATGACCCGTGTGACTTGCACTATATAATGGCTTTGTTCATATCATCAGGCCCAGTCCCACTGATCAAGATTTACCTACTACCCTTCTGAATATACAGCAACAACAGTTGCAAACAATACTCAGTTGCTTGAAAGCAAGGTCGATGGCAAATTGAATCGCGACGATGAATACCTTAGATCCGAAAACAAATGAATGAAAAAGAAAATATGCAAAGTATTAGCTACTGCAGAAATTCTGGAAGGATATATTTACGGGATAAAGGGTCAAACCAAGGTGAAAAGCTGTAGTAAAGATATGTCGAAAGTTATAGTGATGTTACCATCAAAAAGATCCATCGACTGCAAACGGGAATAACAAATAGTCTTCTACTCAGCCCAGACTTATTCCAACAGGGTTCAGTTTGTACAAAGCCAAACAAAGTATAGTTAGATCAGGGAGGGAAACTCGACGCCGGGTCATGTAAGACTATACCATTAATGTCAGAAAAGAGAATACGAAGTATACATCGGATGCTGAAGCTGAACGAAGTCTTATCGTATGCTTATATTACGATGACTATATTAAGAATCTAGATAACGATGAAAATTTTTGTAGTTAAGATTCCTTCTTGTAATATAGCTGATCTTAAATTTAAATCTCTGGATATAACAACTGGAAACTTCTTTTTCAAAAAAAAAAAAAAGAAGAAGAACACGAATTTCAAGTTCTGCCAGAAATATCGGCTAATACTAATGATTCAAAGACTTACAAGGTCCGTTGTTGTGTATGAATCTATTTGCAAAACAAAACATGATACTGGAAGGGAGTCTGGTGGAAAACAAACAGTGTCATTTATTGAGTGGAGATATGATACTTTTGATGAGATAATATTTTTACTGCTTTTAGGTCGACGGACAAGGATATACTTTTATGTTTACCTTACAGACTCCAAGAGGTATCAACAATTTATGATACAGACATTGAAAAGAATGGTACATTTTTATTCGAACAAAGACTGCTGCAGTTTAGGGGATTTTGAGGATGTTTGTTCATTGCGGGTGATCTAAATAGCAGTAGTTGTTTTCTACATGATATCCATTCCTGTGGCCACTATGAATCTTTTTTCTGACCTGCACAGGAAAATGTGGATATAGATTTACAAAGCTCTAATTTTGGAAAATCTTTGCTTTTATTGTGTTTCACGTGGAGTGTTCATGTTTTGAACGGAAGTGTCAATGCGGACAAATCTGGTGCATGGTCATATTTTGATAGTAAATGTGGTAAACGTGTGCATTACAATTTAGCACCATCGTGTTTACTTGATAAGATTTTTAACTGTATAGTTTTTGAGGATGATAATCGAGTGTGTTTTCGACTTACCTCTCCTGGACCAAATAAGAAAAGACTACTCGTGACAAGCTCAAGATATCAAAAAGACATTACAACATGAACTGTTTCCTAAGGGGTACAGAATGTATCGATCATTTTCGAAACATTTTGAATGCTCATGTAGACAGTGGTTTACGTTTTGTTACCAGCATGTTACAAAACATAGGAAAACAAATGCTGTAAATTAAATTTTTGTGCCATTTTGAGCTAGCTTTGAATACCTTTTAAAACGAAAATGTTTTGATCTTCTGGAACACTTTAGAAAATCAAAGTCAGAAGATGGTTTATTACAGAATGTACATGCCAAATGTATAACTTTGATATCAATGTTAAATCATACCTTTTATATACATGACAAATAAAAGAAAACTATTTTATAAGGACGATTATCCTTTTGAAACTTTTATGCAAATACTGAGTGATTTTTACATACGTTCGCATTCTTTTTGTGCTATGTGGATATTGTCCCATTTATAAAAAAACATAAAAAAAACTTATTGTAAAGCTAGGATATTTATGACCATTTGAAGAAAGATATGACTCAGATAAAGCACGCTATATTATTCTAATGTATTTAATTTTGCAACGGAAATTAAAATATAAATGTATCAGAGAGAGTTTGTTCCCATTTGTGGTACACTGTGTAAGAAGACATACATTTTTACTAGTTTTAAAATGAAAAATAGCAACGGAGGTAAAAAGTGCATAGTTTAAGAACAAACATCATTTTCGCGCCCGTACATGTTTCAGGTGACCAAATTACCGATTTATAAGATCCAGTTTTACTTAATGTGTTTGTAGATCAGAATCAAAGTCATTTACACGGCAATATACTAATAACCGCAAAATGATTGTTCCATAATAAGCATAGTTACTGCATTATAAATATATCGTTGAAAACACTGTATGGAAAGTGTCGTAAGCTGCAAAAACTTAAAGTAAGGACGTTTTTATTGTATAGGCATTTACTGGGCAGTGGTACATGTCCATTGGATCCGTACGGGATGGAATAAGACGCTCCCGCCCCCACGAGTCTCCCAACTATGAGTAAAATAGTGTGATGATAGCACAGCAGCACTGGGCAGAAGTCTTCCTCGATGAAGTCAACGGCCAGGGTGGAATGGCTCCAAGATGAGCTCAGGACCAGGGCGTGCCACATTATATCAGTGGATTTCGGCTGTGGTCATCCAGTCTGGAGAGGGATGGGTTCCGCCAGGCTGTATCTTGCCCTTGACACACCACATGAAGACAACTAACAATTCTTCCATATCGGATCGGTCGCATCCCGGGCCAACAGTTGGAGTCAGACAGGGATGTATACTGCCACCTACACTCTTCAACATTTTCCTGGAAAGGATCATGGAGGATGCATTGCAAGACCACAAGAGCACTGTCAGCATCGGAGGAAGAATAATCACCAAACTTCGCTTCGCAGATGATATTGATGGTTAGCAGGAGATAAAAAGAGAACTGGCTGACTTGGTTGAGCGCCTCGACACAACCTCCACAGCATACGGTATGGAGATTAGCACCGAAAACACCAAACTGATGAGTGTGTGTGTGTGTGTGTGTGTGTGTGTGTGTGTGTGTGTGTGTGTGTGTGTGTGTGATTTAGATTTTTAATCTAGCTTTAACAATTTTTCAGTCATATCGCTACGATGTCTGCAGTGTGACAGTTTATAGTAATGTCTAGCACTGGGGCATCATGCCGCAGACATGTAGCATGATGTCCCACCCAGTCACATTATCCTGACACCAGGCTGACCAGTCCTAACACTAACCTCCTAATGCTGAGCGTCAAGCGAGGCAGCTGTTAGTACCATTTTTTAATGTCTTTGGTATGACTCGGCCGGGGTTCGAACCCGCGACCTCCCGCATCCGAGGCGGACGCTCTAACCACTAGGCCACCGGAGCGGTTCCAACTGATGACAAACAACACCAATGGCATCAGTGCAGAAATAAAGGTCAGTGGACAGAAGCTGGAAAGAGTCACAAGCTTTAAGTACTTGTAATCAATTATCGCAGATGAGGGCTCCAAACCAGAACTATTTTGCAGGATTGCCCTGACAACAGCAGCAATAACAAGGTTGAGACCAATATGGAAAGATACCAACATTGCTTTTGATTCCAAAATAAGGTTGATGCGCTCTATTGTCATATCCATCTTTCTGTATGCTTGTGAAACATGGACGCTCACATTAGATCTACAAAGAAGGATTCAAACCTTCGAAATGAGATGTTACCGCAAGATCGTAGGCATCTCATACATTGACCATGTAACCAGCGAAGTCCACAACAGGATCCAACGAGCCATCGGATCCTATGAAGACCTCTTGACTACTGTAAAAAAGTGCAAACTGAAGTGTACGGTCATGTCTCAAGATCATCTGGACTGGCAAAAACAACCTTGCAAGGCACAGTGCGAGAGTGCAGAAGAAGAGGCAGACAGAAAAAGAGGTGAGAAGACAACATTAAGGAGTGGACAGTTATGGGATCTGGAGATTCCCAAAGGGCAGTAGAGAACAGGAAAAGATGGAGAGAATTGGTTGTAAAGTCAACTGAGGTGCCCCAGCGACCTCTTTAAGGGATTGATGATGATGATGATGATGATCATGATGATGAGGCATTTACTAAGTTTCCTTCTAACTTAGTGTTCCAAAACAGGATAGCTCTACGTCTATGGTCTGCATGAACATATTTAAATGTCTTTAGATTATTACATGGAGTCAATGCTTCTAACAAAAGCTATTTGCCTTTGACCTCTATGTGTGTGTGCGTGTGTGTGTGTGTGTGTGTGTGTGTGTGAGAGAGAGAGAGAGAGAGAGAGAGAGAGAGAGAGGAGGACGAATGTATAAAGCACTGCACAGTTCTTTGCGGCAAAGCAAAGTTAAATGCTTTAAATGAATCAGATCCCTCATCAGAACTGACATTGACATCACACTCATCGTCGTGGTATGACCGATCGCCGTCTAAAATGTACATCGTTCAATACATGGTATGACGGCTGATTACGCACTGACATTTATTGATACTACGATCGCCGTCATTTCAGAGCATGTATGTCAGAATTCAGACCATCTGGGTAAACATATTTGTTTGCAGTTGGTCATCTCTTTCTAGGACCCATCCAATGTCCCCTAAATTTTAGATCTGATCAAGCCCGGTGACTTTAGATCATCATAACGGCACACATGAAACCTGCTGACAGAAATTAGGCTTGAATAAATCTTCTGTGGAAGAAATATGTGCCGCAGGATGTTTGGTATAGTAGCAAGAATGTATCTTAGTTCAATTAGACAAGGCTTAAAAACTGATCTGCATGTTGCACTTGTTTGTTGTACATTGTACGTTTTTCAATTTTACGAAGTGTACTGATAGTGTTACAGTCTATTAATGTTATACGGTTGATGGTGTCACAGTCTGCTAATGTTATAAGGCTGATGGTGTCACAGTCTGTTAATGTTATAACGGTTGATGGTGTCACAGTTTGTTAATGTTATAAGGCTGATGGTGTCAGACTGTTAATGTTATAACGTTTGATGGTGTCACAGTTTGTAAATGTTATACAGCTGGAAAACCCTTGCTTCTTCACAGCAATTGTACTTATCCAGATAAGTTTATTTGTACTTTGTTTATTTTTACTTAGATGCCAGCTTGCACGAATATTTCTTTTGTAAGTTGACATTTGCTAAAGTAAAACAATAGCAAGAACGGATTATGTGTATTCTCATCGGATAATCAGTCTGCTGACTGTTACTTGGATAAATCATCAGCATACAGAAACATTCCTGTATCTCCAACATATATATTTTTCTGAAGAGCTTAGTATCGTTGAAAATACCTGCTACTACAATAGAAGTTCCGCTTGGGATGCAGATCGGATATATTTGATTCAATATGTTTGCTACTAAATTGTTCTTGACCGGCTTTGTTTCAAGAACACATTCGTCACGGTTTATGTTCTTTATACGTTTAAACCAAGTGTGATCCGAAATATTTCCTCCAGCAGGTAGTTGTCGTACAACGAGTTTTACCGACGATGTGTTGTCGTATCTATTGAACACAACCTTCACCTTAGCGATAGATGTTTGCTACATAACACTGATATCAGTCGCTTCGATATAAAGATACAAGCTCTGCACAGATATTGAAAGTTATAAAAACAAATTCATTAAGTGATTGGAAGAAGACCATCAACAATATAAGCTGTTGTTCATCAGAGTTACATTGCGGCGTAGAGTGTCAGACTCCGATTCCAACGGTCGTGGGTTCGATGCCTGTGGGCTGATTCTGTACGTCCTAAGGGAAGGCACTTAGCTCCCATATCCTCGACATAACATAACTGATAATGTTGACAAAGTACCGTTACAACTAACAAGAAAACCATGCAATATATTAGCAAATCTCATCTACATATTGGTCTTTCTTGGGTCCATCATCATGAGAAAGAGACAGATGTAAAGTTGCCATTTCGTGTTTAAATACGATGTCCAGTTTAACAAGGCGATAATTTGCTAAAGTTAGCAAACGTCAGAAAATAAAATTTCTGAACCGAAATACATTGTTTTTCTGCTTTTTCCATGCAATACGGTTTCGTAAATTTTCAGATATTGGCGTGTTCACACTAGGCCATGGATCCTAGAATCGTGAATTAGCCACTGATTCCAGTCTCCTGCAGTCTGCAAAATTGGGTGCTATTCTTTGTTGGAAGCAACGAAGTTTGTAATAATTTTTATCCGGTGCTTAGGGACATATTTCAGTTCGAACAGATTCTGATATTTAATGATTGTTGTCATGTCTGCTTGATTTTGAGTAGTCTGTACATATTAATTTTCCTCACGCTGGTATTCTTCGACTGTTCTCCAAGATTCTCTTCATTACTATGATGATAATCAGACTATAGTAAGCGAGTTCTTTTGGACGTGAAACCAATAAAACACCATTGACTTTACGCTCCCTGGTAATTGTCTATTTCAACATCTGATATATTTTAACAGAATTGAATCTGTGCTGAGCCGTCCAAGCAAGCCAAAAGCAGCATTTGTAGATAGTTGTAGGCTTTGGAAAGTCTATGGATGCTTATTTTGGATAGCAGCCAATACAAAAGTTAATATGTCCGAATGATTTTGATCAGCTACCTGGAATCAGCAGAAACTCTTGCTAACAGATGTTAAATGGAGATCAAAAATCAACTTCACGTTCTGCACTTTGCAATTGCAGGAGTGCATGTGTTGCATGAAGGAAGCTAGCCCGGTAAATGATGTGGCCTGGAATAGAAGAAAAAGAAAGAAAAAAAAACAACCCACAGCTTCAAATTTATATGTAATTTCATTAGCGCAATACAGCTCATCTGAGAGTTGTTGACACAATGAATTAAAACTCTGTTTGGACTGGAAAGAATACTGCGAAGCTTTGAGCACCAATGTAAAATCACTGATCAACAATTTGGTCCAACTTCTGCAGTCTGATTCTATTGATTCGAACGACACCCTATACAATGCCACTATAGCGAATTTGATGTTTCACATACATCTAGCCAAGTGCTTTCCATCTTACACAATACCAACATTAGCCTGTGAATCAGTCTAGATTCAGCTACGATGGACACAATCTCCAACCACTTCATTGATAATTCGTATCAAAAAGGTAAAAACGGCCTTTACCGTTGGAATGTTATCCAAAATCTAGTTGCAACGGTATATAATTATCGTTACTGCATCGTTAAATTGCGTAGATGCAATACTAGTAGCTCTCGGGGTCAAACCTGAAAACATTAGTGACCAAATTTTGCCTCAGTTTTTGCTAGCTGCGGCAAGGTTGCGTATATTGTTGATGACCTAGTTGGCAAAGCATCATCAGTGGCCAGTACCTTACGAGTTGGACATAGGCCAGGATAAATCAAGCTGTTTCTGTTTGTTCATGTTGCAAGCAAACTTCTGGAGGATGTATTGCTGTGCAATGATATAACTCGAAGCATTCTAAAGTAAACTGTGTACAATTACAAAACAACCCCTTTTTTTACATGTTATACTTTTGCAAAATAGTGAATTCGGGTCTTTCTGTCGTAGTCATATCAAGATTTCTGGTCCTTTCATTTCAACATTTTCCAAGAAACATTTCCAGCTGGCGTAACCTGTTGGAATACAAGTGTTTAATAATTGCGGAGTTTGGTTCCCATGACAGCCAGACCTATTAAACGGTCAATAACATGAACAAAGTTTCACAGCCATTTCTTTTAGCTGAAATATTTATCGTTCGAAATTGTAGAGATTTTATAATGTTCTAAAGTGGGTGAGGTAATACCTTCTCTTGAGGATTTTTATGGTTTTGATCGTTGTTAAAATAAGCAGCCCGACTAAACTGTGTGATACGTGCTTAAACATACGTCCGAGAACAAAACAGATCCAGAACAAAAACTGTAAAGTGCCTAATTCCCACTTATCGCAGATTCTTTCGAGATGGTGAACAATGGAACTAAAGCCTGGCTTCGTTATATAATTTGTATTTCTTTTTACTCATTTGAACAGGGGCGTAGCCACCATATAGTAAGAGTATGGCACACGAATTATTTTCTTACACTATTGATTAGGCAAGAGCCAATCTGTAAGCTTTACACAGGTGCCCGCATTGGGGCACAAATATCCAAGCTACACCACTGAATTTGAAATTAAAATTACCAAATATTTTAAGTCAACTAGTCTTAGCATCAGAAAGGGTAGCAAATCAGAATTAGTTACAAAACTGGAAAATGATTATATAAAAAAAATACCTGAAGAGCCCTTAACTATCGAGGCCACCCACACACGAAAATTTTTAAGTTTTTGTTTTTACTTTCGAGTATTCATTTAAAGCACCAAGGAAAACACTAGTATTGTCAAGGTGTATTTTTAAGGTTGAACTTGTCGAGTTTATCATACATTTTCTTTTTATTTCCCCTCGTGGCAGAAGTTGGTTATCATGATGTCACATGACTATCAGATTGAGTATTAGCCACAGTTGCGGAAATAATATTCTTCAAGGTGATGGATAGGTGACCTTTTTGTTCAGAACTTTGATTTGGTTTCGTTGGGCCTAATTTGGTGTTCTATTTTTTCGGCACAGCGACAATTTGAATGTTATATGGTGCTGAGGCAAGTTCAGTACTTTGGCTCAGAACAGACTACGGTGGTCAGTCACGGTTGATTCGTCAGCTCCCTTCTGGTCACGAGTCTAAGAACAAAAATAACTTTTTGTGTCTATGATATACAATTTATAGTTTCAGTTTAAATCTTTCTCGAATATTACAAAATGAAAGAAATAATAAAAACAAATCACCAAATGAAAGAATAAAATAAATTTCATGTTTGCTAAGACTAAGCAGTTTTTGACCGCGGCGAAGTAAATGTGTCCGTATTCCAGCGTTTTGCGTAGTCGATTTCGTTTCTTGGTTTTATCATAACGAGGATGCATTGAATGGAAATTCTTCACCAAACATTGTAAGTAGTATGTACTTTCATACGTTTTAGAGATGAATTCCTTCTGTTTAATAGACCATTTAAGACGGCGAGATAAGGAATTTCACCGTTCAGAATATTTACTTGCTCTCGGAGCTTTATGAGTTCATCATACAAATTCTCTCTCTCTCTCTCTCTCTCTCTCTCTCTCTCTCTCTCTCTCCATACTATAACGCTCGAAGATTGCTTTCCGGAATCTTTATTTAACAAATCTACTATTAATTCAGTACCTTTGCAAGATAATCGTTTGACCTTCAGTCTAGCTTTGACTTGTTTTGCATTATATTCAATTTGAACAAATGCAACAACTTGATAAATTAGCGACGACAATTCAAATTATGCCGATTTAAGTGGGAGAGTTTCAATACTGTTCTGGGGCTTTTCGCCATAAAAAAGGCAAAAAGGACAGATTCTTGCATAAAATAATATGCGTTGACAGGCATTTCGAGAGACAGGAATGCATCACATGGGAAAGATTTTAGGACGCTCTTGGAACAGTAATAAAAAAAAAATTCAACACTTTTTTTAAAAAAAAAGACTAATTGAATTTTCTGAAGTACGGCCTCCACAATGTGTCAGACTGATTTCAAAATCTATTATGGCGATGGTTGATGTTCACGGTTATATTTGTCTGAACTGTTATTGGAATTCCTCCATACTTTTACATTAAATTAACTTGTGTCTATGCGGGACCCTTTAGGGAATGTTATAGGAAATCTAAATGTCTGATGTTATTCAAGAACACTTGAGACATGTCATTTTCTGCGGGTAAATGGGAGAGCCACGGCTGCTAACCCTTTTTGAGCATTCTTTATTCCAAACGAAGAGTCGTGTTCAAATTTCCCGTTGTACTCGGAAAGCACAGACTGTGTACCATACCTTATAAAAAATATTGCATATATGTAAATATATATACATACCTTTATGTGTCTATCCATGTGTGTGCAGATATGTAAGTAACACAAATGCGTATTTATGATGTATGTATATATGATGTATTTGCTGCAGGTGTATTTTGTGCTGTAGATGTATTTTGCCAGTTTCTCTATATGCTTGCTGTGTGCGTGTGTGCGTGCGTGTGTGTGTGTGTTGGCTATATGTGGAACTAAAGATTATTAATGTAATTTTTTTATATGTTTGCATTAATACAGTTTCATTATGTATGACATTTTGGATGCAATTGGATTCAAATTTGGCTCTGTGCCAAATTTGTGGACAAATATCACACGGTCAAATCGTTCACCTTCCTTTGGGACACTTATCGTCTCGAATTAAAGTCAAGCTTACTTTGGGACAGTTTTCCGCCGAGAAACCAAGTGTTGTATTTTTGTTTTAGAAGCTGTGAGCAATGTTCTTTCAGATAAGAAAAATAAAACAGCTGTGACGTTGCAAGGCGACAAATATCTCCTATTTTGAAATTAATTTCTTGACGCACGTTCAAAATCCGCCTTTTTCATGGAGAGAAACCACTCGATTTTTTTTTTTTTTGGTCGCTTTTTGACTTGAAAGATAGTTGTGACAAAAATCAACTTGCGCCTTTGAACACTTTGGCACTTTAAGTGCTGACTAGATTCCTTTAACATTTAGTTGTTGTTCTTCTGCCGTGGTAGGTTTTTTAATCGGTCTTTTGAAAAATATTTTTTATGAACTGAACAACTTTTTTTTATGAACTGAATAACCTTTTTCAAATTTTATTTGGTACCATTTTAAAGCTTCTTCTCATAATACTGTCGAATTTTACAGGAAGTTTTTGTTATTCTTACTCCCCCTCCCCTATCTCTGAATAAAACTTGTGCAAGAAAAATGTTGAATTACCAAATTAGTAAACCGAAATGTTTTTGTACAAATTTACACGCCAATGACCAAAGTTTACGTCTTCACTTCAGTAATTCTGCAATGTATTTGACACCCCACCCCCAACCAACAAAACACAGTCGTGTACAGATTCCAGTGTGTGTGTGTGTGTGTATATATATATATATATATATATATATATATATATATATATATATATATATATATATATATATGTTGGATACATGGAAGAAATATTATTTAACAGAATGAATATTAAACACGGAGAAGAATTTGGGGATTATTTGAGAAGGAACTGGAAGAGAGTTTTAGACGACTGCTTCATTATACGGAATAAACATATACCAATAGAAGAATTCTTCCAGGATTTTAATAACCTGCATCAGCTATAAAAACAAACAAAAAAATTGAAAGTGAAATAAGCATTCCTTTTCTAAACATTCTCATTAAACTATCTGGAACGCATATTTCTTCTGATATTTATAGTAAACCAACTGATAAACGTAAGTATCTCAACTTTAAATTCTGTCATGCAAAATATATAAAAGTGGACATCCCTTTTAACCTTCCATCACTAATGATAACATTTGTCAATAACAAACATACACAAGAACAAAGACTGGCAGAGTTACAGCAGTATCTTCGGAAGCAAAATTACCCAGAGGAAATTGTCAACCAAGAAAACTCAAAGCGAAAAGAAAAGGATCGATCAAGAGAAATAACCGTGGTACGAACATGTGAACAATTACTCAAATGTAGTGATATAATGAAAAATGTCTTTGAAAAAAGCAAAATTATTAACAGTAAGAGACAACCCAAAAATCTGAAACAAATTCTTGCCAGAGCTAAATTTGATTTCATTGTAAGAACGGTCAGTGTAACCTTATGTAGTACGAGTAGATGCAAAACTTGTTCAAATATAGCAGCAGGAAACTCAGTAAAATGGAAAACTGGTAAGCTATTTAAAATTAAACATGACATGAATTGCAGATCAAGAAATGTGATTTATGCATTAATTTGTGTGACGTGTGAAGTCTTTTACATAGGCCAGACGAAAAATGAACTAAGGAAGCGAATGACACAGTACATAGCAAATAAAAACAGAACAACTCTGGTTATTCAAAGTCAATACATAACTCTTCAGGAGGAAACTTCAAAGTCTTTCCTTTACATAAAGTATCAACTAATAATGAATCTTTAAGATAATGTGAGAGCGCATGAACGAATAAAGCATGGAATATATATATATATATATATATA